>JANTOP010010550.1:0-15429 GCA_027564815.1 Symmerus nobilis | reverse complement strand
TCACTCGAACTCGACTCATCCTCCAACTTATTTTTTATTTGGTCCAACCAGCCAACAACCTTCATAACGGTTCTATCTATCGTTCGGGGCATGGTCGTCGTTTTATCTGGTGGGCCCCTACATGAAGTGGGCCACCTAACTCGTCTTAAAATATGCTTACACACTAACAATATTTTATATAAAGAATTACAGGGCATTACACTGGCCTCTCCTCGCGTTTTGCAGTTTACTTTCTGATTTAACTAGTCTGTTAGCCTTCTTGTTACAAGAATTGACAGTTGACTTCCATTCTGTACCATTCTGCTTATTGTGTGGCAATCCTACATCCTATTGTATCGCGAACTGGCATACCTATAGTTTCAAATTTAGGTAGCCTCAGCATATTTTGCGATCGCGCCACCCGATCCACCCAAAAACAATTTCCGTTCTAATTGTATAAATATCAAATAACCCTTCTAGAGCTGCTTTAGTGTCAGAAAGTATAATTAAACTGCAGTGCGTTACAACTCCATTCAAAACCTCTTCTGCAGACCTTGCTATGGCTTCCACCTTACGTTGAAAGATTGATGGATGCAACCTCATAGGTAAGGAACGATTAATATTCAGAATCACCAATTCGTGAATCATTACAAGTTTAAGACTCATCTGTGGAGATTTTCAATATAGAGGCATCCCCTTTAGTTTTGGAAGTTTATGCGCCCCGTAAGGTCTCTTCCTAGTAAAAACTACTAGGTTAGTTTTATTGGGCCATCCCTCCATTCCACTAGTAAGGATTGATTTTCTATTCTCTTTCAATGTATTTATACAAATGCCTAGCATAGTAAACACCCTTTCCGTAAAGCATGGAGTAACATTTAGTCTGGTTGCTGCTTGTCTATCTAATGCTCCTTCTACATCAACGAAGACTGCGATAGAAGAGTATTCTTTTCACTCCTATGACTTTTCTATTTTGCCAACCAAATGATCTAGAGCCGTTTCTTGCGGAGGTCGAAACAACAACGAGGTCTCTGTACTATGTCTGTCACATAATTTCTAAAGTTGTTAGAAGGAGCGATGACTTAGGTTGAGAGTATGATTCTTTCTCAGGTTTAGAGATGAAACGTACTCTAACCAGCCTCCAACACAGCAGAAGCATATTATATTAATCAAGCTATTAGACTATTAAATGTTTACCAATAATTGTCCAATATAATAGTTTAGTTCATTTTGTATCAAAGTTGAATATATTCCATCTACACCACACATTTTCCAGGGAGAGAAGCTTTAAGCTGCCCATTTAAACATTTCAAGGGAGATGTTATATTCTAATGTATAGGAACTTATTGTACGGCCTGTTCATATGTACAGTTCAGGTTTAGTCTTCTCCAGAGTACATCCTGGAAGGTGTGTCCTAAGGAGCAATTCAATGATCTCTTGGGTTTCAGTATGGGATCCATTCGGTCTCTGCACCTCTGCAGTGTAACAGCAGTACTAGGCATCACTTGAAAGTCTCAAGACTCGTTTCAGGTCGACCTCTCTGATTGAAAAAAAGCCGTCCCGTTTATGTACATTTTCATTGAAGCATTCCAAAATCACAGGGCACAATATCAGGACTGTAAGATGAACGAATGCTACTTGGCTCCAAAATAACCCAAAGCCCTTCAAAGTCCAAAGTTACCTTCGATTCATTATCGTGGTGGAATATCCCAAGTGCGTAATCGAGACTTTGGTCAAACAATCACCAAAGAGTTTTCGTAATAGACAGAGATGTATCCGTTAGCTGTAACTGAACACTTATCGATAAGTTTCACAATAGAAGCAGTTCTCTACGTTCGAACCATTGTGTGACGTTCTTCATCTGCCAACCAAATCTGTCTCAATTGTCCATGTATCAAATCATCACTAAAGTATCAGATTTCATCACTAGTTAGTACGTTTACTACGTTCTGAGCCAGTACTTACTATATAAGTAAGCAATTCGCGAGTCTCATATGGCACTATATTAGACTCTAAAACACATTTCTTCAGTTTTTAATATGCGATCCCTGAGATTCGCGTAGATTCCCGTACGCAAAAATCGCCGTAAAAATCCGTATGAGAGGCCAAGTTACTGCAAGTATTTTCGCATGAACGGACTGGGCGAAGATGCAAACACTACCAGTCTCTTCAAACTTTTTACTTAGCTTGCGAATATAGGCTTTAGTTGGGTGATGCTTTCTACCGAATTCTAATCTTAATTTTCGCAGTCGACCATTTGCCCATTTCGTAGTACGATTGTATGATTTTTTATAATGATTGGAGGAGATTTCTAAGTAAATGAAAAAAACCTCGAATGTCACCTTCATGACGGATTGGGATTCATGAATTTAAGGAGCAGGTGTGGAAATTGGATGTTGATGCTCAAAGGGGGGTATGTTGGTGGGATTTTTACTATCCAAATTTCGCTGTTTTAGTAATTTAAGTAAGTCATAGTTAGGGTGGCTGCAGGCACAAAGTCACAATATATTCCGGTCTCGATTATCAATACTAATTACCGCCCGATCTTCAAGGTGTGTTCTTAAAAATTGATGATAACCAAACGTTACTCGACTCTAATTCAAAACTTGTTGTTCTTTATGCCTGGAGTTATTTTTATTATTCAATATAATCTACCTAAACTTCAACTCCCATCCAACGATGCTGACTTGCCTTTATCCCTAAAATCCCTATCTATAAAATGCGATTCTGTAAGGCCTTAGAAATAGCCGCTTTCCACCGTTTCCAGTTTATCATTCGTTTAAATTAGCTTACCCCGTAAAGAATTGTTTAAGATTTGGTAAATGATGAGGTTGCAAATCGTACTTCAATTCGGCGATTCTGGAGTATAGTGGTGAATCCAAGTTTTATCAGTGGTTACAAATAGGCGATTGAAATCAGGACTATTCTCCCTAAAACGGTCCAAACAATCTGGAGAAATCTGTATTCCCGAGTGTATTTTTGTTCACTCGTTAACAACGCGGTACCAATATTATATATATACCGGTCTACAGCCTGAGCGATTCCAGGAATGTTTAATCGGTGATCCTCTATAACAAGATCGTGCCCTTTACCGATGATTTCTGGTTTCGTGGTACTTTTTGGGCGACCACTGCGAGCGTTGTATCCTAGGCTTGTGCGCCCACGTTCAAATTGCTCAACCCATTCTTTTACAATTGCGAATGAAGGTGAACTATCATCTAGAATGGAATTATCTTCTGAGATAAAACTTTGTTTCTAATCGCGGAGATGAAAATCTACTTAAATCAACTTAAATCTAATGATCTAAAAATTCTCTTAAATTTTAGGTCTTGACAACTCCATGTACCACTACATAGTTTCATTCACCAACAACCCAGTGCACGGCCATCGTTTACTGATGATACGACCGCATGATTTAAAAAATCTGGGCATGTTCAATATTGGCCATCAGGAGATCGTTCTAGAATGCGTCGAATATCTGCGAAATTTCCACTACAATTTGGACAAGGAAAACCTTCAATATTTAGCATTGAACCTATCAACGTCCGCCCGCTGCCTAGTGAAAACCTTATCCTATTACGATGGAAAAAATCAAATAGAAACACAAATTTTAAGTGACATCACAAATACGATAGCGACCCTAAAACCGTTAATTGGTTGGCTGGGCCGGACACCGTTTAAGGGAGTCGTCCAATTCAATGAGATCCGTACGAAATTGTTACGGATCGGAATTGAAATGGCGACCAGCGCAAATCGGGATCGTTTCGCCCGAAATCCCGTCGTTCAGATAGGTGTGAATGCGGAAACGTTAAGTAAGCTGGCCGATTACATAATAAAAGATATTACCGATCCGATGATTTTACAGCCGGCCAGTTTAAATTTGGTAACAATAAAGAAACGAGAATCGGAATTAGGTTTTAATATTGCGCCCAGCTACAATGGATTACACGTTGTTACGGATATCAAATACAATTCACCGGCTCATACGTCCGGGAAAATTGAAGTGGGCGATGAAATTGTTCAAATTAACTATCAAACGGTTGTCGGATGGCAATATAAAAAAGTCATACAACAGTTACAGGAATCGTCGCCCGATGTTCTGTTGACGTTAAAGAAACGACCGAAACATACGAAAATCTATGGACAAATATATATGAAACCGTATCGTTTACCGAGTAAAAAGAAAACGTTACCATATTATTGGCAGGATAGTTTACCCAGTCCACGAACGGAAATTATACCCGAACCTGGATATACAATTGGATTGTGTCGAGCTACCGAAACGGACTACACCGTTCTCAATGATGATTCGGCTATATCAACCAGTGATAAGGGCGGCGATACAAAAGAGTTCTGTTTGTATATGCCAAAACCAAGAGCTGTTCTTCAACGGCGACACACCATATGCAGTGATTATTTAACGGATTTTAAGGGTAGCGTTGTGTTGTGGCATCAACGTAAACATAAAGATAGCGGTGATGAATCGCCTAGCTTACGAGATAAATCCGTATCGTTTGGATTTGGTTTGGAGCTTACACCACGGCCGACAACGTGCTTAGGATTGGCAATCGGTACACCGAATAAAAATGGGAAATTATCAGAAATCAGTGGTTCGTTGAAAAATTCCCTTCCCGATATTAAATCGAATGCTACCGATCTGGCCGAACCCAGAACGGAAATTTCGAAAGTGGTTCGTTTCGATTCGGTGATGAAATGCAATGAGTATGATAGCGATAATAAATACACGTGTAATATTGAGAGTACCGTACTGGAGGTATTCGAACCAATACCGTACGTTGACGACGATGAATTACTTTTAACCCCGGTCGATTTTAAAACGGATCAAATCGATGCAATAAATAAATCGAATCAACAACCGGACGATAAAACTTTGGGATACAAAGTAACGAAAATGACAACTGAAAATGGGATCGCTGAAGCGGTAAATATCGTTTTAATAAACCGAACAGTGAAACCGAAACGAGGGAAGTTAGATAAGAGTCACAGTACTCCCGCTTATTATGATTCAGACGGTGATTCTGATGTTCCGCCAGCGATCGAACCACGAAAGGAACATTTACTGAAAACACCACCAGCGCCACCACCACGACCCCGAAAATCGAACGATCTAGCTAACTATTCATCGGCAACACCAACCGGACAGTTAAAACAAATTCAACAAACGTTCGTTAAGCCACCGACACTAACCGATACAATTGACGAACAAAATAAATCGAAAATAGCGAATGTTATCGATTTAAAAAATAAAGATTTCTGTCAAACCGATATCGGTCATTCAATTGTACCAGTTACACCGACTCAACGTCATCCGATGATGGTTCGGGCATCAATATCACCGAAAAAAATACCGGCCACCAAACATTTTCTGGAGGAACGGTTCGAGGAGTTGGAATTGGTGACACCGAATAAAACGAAAAATTTAACATTGAAGAAGAAGAATTCGATATTAGCGAAACGGCGTCAAGTTAGCTTAAAGTCGTTAGAAATAAGTGATATTCAGGGACATTTATATCGACGGTCCAAGGATAAAAACGGTGTAACGTATTGGGCGAAATTGTATTTCGTTTTGACCGATACATCGTTGTATGGATTTAAGGTGAAGGATTCGGATAAAGCGGACTGTATGATATTTTTATCCGGTTTCACTGTATCAATTGCCAGTGAAGTACACTCAAAACCATTCGCATTTAAAGTGTACCATCCAGCTAAGACATTTTATTTTGCTGCCGAATCACAGCAAGCTTTAAATCAGTGGATGGAATTTATTACACAGGTAAGTTCCGGATTGATAGAAGAGATTCGTATTTACAACCGTATTAAAATCAAATGCATTAAGTACACACGTTTTTGTTTTTTACTCAACCACAATCATAAACCCTGTCCTCTCCCATTATTTGTACCAACAGCAGCATTGTATACGGCAGCGGAATTTGGTTGGTTACGAATGACTTCCATTCTCTTTTTTCTCTTTCTTTCGGAAAACAATTCCGTATTGACTTCATAACACAACGATTCAGACAGAACCGTCGATCACGTGTGTTTGTTACCTATAATTCTAGATAATTCACAATCTGGCACATCATTCTATCGATTTAACGTGCAGTACATGCCGTTAGGCTTTACAACACGGCCCCCAGATGTTGCGGTTGTAATGTAGGTTTGGCACCCTAGCTTGAACCCGTCGGCAACCACAGCCACCACGTGGTGGGACCTCAACCTTTGGCCGGGAACAACGGCTGATGCCGTTGTGGGCTACCCGGCCCCCGTGGTACCAGAAATTAAGGCCTCAGGTCAGCTTTCAACAGGGACTGCTACAGAATAGACCCTACATGTCCATTGGCTCCGCTAGACCAGCTCAGGTGCGTGAGGTCGCCAATCCTCAAGGGTGCCCCCGGGATTAACCAAGAGATATCCCCCTGTGCGCAAACACCCCCAACATACACCTTACACAGGTCACCATACTGGCTCTCTCGGCCGTCCTCTATTGCTCTGCTCCCTTCCTTGCAGGGCAAGGGGGTACAGCTCATCTTCTAATCGGTAGGTTTTCATGTTACGCGATTATGCGGGTTCTTGCATACTGCCGCTCTCGCAAGCACACAGGGCACTGCTTCGATGTCACCGAGTTCGAGCCCGGAAGGCCTCGAACAACACAATTTCGACAACTCTCTTGTAACGGGCAGCTTTCGATTAAGTGTCCGGCAGTACCGCACTTCTTACACTGCCTATTCTACTGCGTGCAGTTTCGTATTACATGATCGTAGACCATACATCCCCAGCATCTCGTGACGTTCTCGCATTCCTTTACTTTCAAACAACGCCAATTTATATACGCCCGTTGTTGTTCCACAAGACGTAACCATACTTTCTCGACACACTCGATGATAATGTTCGCATTCCTACCGCTGTTTTGGCGACTTCGGGAGAGTATGCTGCTACCTTCAAACTCCTCAGTACTACCTCTCGCTCGGAGGTGTTTCTCATACAGTTGCGTCATCAGTTCGTCGTCGGTCAGCTTGATTGGGACGTCGTAGATAATGACGCGCGGTTTTGGGCGTTTCGGCTCACTCAATACCAAATCTGCCTTCGCAAAGTCAACCTTCTTTGTTTACGTAAGTCTCTTGAACTGCAGACTTCAACAGGAACACCTTCTGTGAGCTTACGGACGGAGCACACACACACGTTATTCATCTTCCGACCTGCTACCAAGACCATTTTCTTAACCTCATCCGGGTTCGCGCTGGTAGGTTCACCATCATCGTTTGTTGTTGGAGCCGCCTTGACCCGCCTTGCGCAGTCCTTTCGAAGTAAGGATCGTTCATAATCAAAATATCGCCGTCTGGCAAATAAAAGTCGTTTATCATTGTCCGATAACGGTTCCACCAGCTTCATTTCCGATAAAACGGTCTAATGACTCTACTAGACCAACACCCAGCCATTTCCTACACCCAGTCAACGAGTCTACGACGATATCCATGGTCTGTTGACGCAATTCTTGTGTTAACTGAACTTCGTAAGTCTTTTGGGCAAGACCTTTGTTTAAAATACTTTTCAGACCAATTGTTTTTATGCCTAATTGCTGTGAACGTCTTTAAACGGATATTTCCGGATCTTCCGCAACACTTTCTTCTGTAGCAGCAATATTTTCGGCTGATCTGGCTGCACGAACACGTTTTGGGTTCTTGGCACATGTAACTTGGCGTAGACTTTCAAATTTAGCGATTACATTAGAGAAGTACTACACTTGGGGAGCAGGCGTAAAGCGTAAAGGACCAGCTTTGCGAATTGTCTTTGCAAAATATTCACCATTTTTGCAGTGAATTTTTACAATATTAATTCGTTGTGCAAAAGTATTATTTATCGATTTTCGTCAACCGCATATTTTTGACTATCGAAATGCCCAATAGAGACACCTGTACCTTCAGCAGATGCGAAGTAGCGGGACATTTTAAATGACAGTCCAATATAAATGTGACCTTACTTCTCGTGGAAGCAGCATTCGCACCTTCATTTAGGTGCTCAATAGGCTTCTTTTTGCATGAAAATAATAAATTATATCTAATCAGGTATTGATGGCTGTGAAATTAAAAGAGAAGCGATTTTTGTTTGTTGGTAATGCTTCACTCTCTAAGCTCTATCTCTATTGAGCTCAATATTGAGGTCAATAACTGAATGCTCGGAACACCACCATAGTGGACTTCATCCCACAAGCGTTTCGCCCTACGAGCCTCACATCTTATATATTAGGAACAAGTTGCTTATACGAATGAGCCCCTACACAAATCAACACGCTTAACATGCAAGCAAATTGACTGAAACTGCCCTTTAAACAGCACGTCTTACGATTCAATCAAGTGATCTACCTCTCGAATAGAACTTGATCCGGCTATTGGAGACTGGACTGGATACAAACCATGATTATATCTCGAAGAATCTATACCACTCTGGGTAAGGACGAAATTGTGAAGAGAACGACCAACGGTTGTCCATAATAAGTAGACGTCTTATTAGCACTGGTGTGTTCCCTTATAGCTAGCTAGTTTTGTAGTTAAAAGTTATGCAAATGATGCAAATAATCTTTGATCTTAATCTGTGCGAATTTGAAAAATGTTAAAATTGTAAATAAAATTAGACAGCGGCGTCCATATCCGAGGTGGCCAACGTTAAGATATCCATATCTTTAGCGAGTTCTTATAAGGCTGCTATCATAGGACAGTTGGACCCATAACGGCGGAGTAATCATCGACCATTTCTCATTGATCAGTAGAATCGAAACAGGTTGACAAAGATTATGAGGTTTATACGTATACATGACGTTTACACGTCATTTACCTGTCACGGTCTTTACTCTAGGGGCGTAGAGCACAAATTGCGACTTCAACCACGTTACGGCCATAATAAATAGTGAGACCTTAATATTAAGTCAAGGCAGCTAAAGGCATAGTTTTCGGTATCGAGCATATCAGGTTTTAAAATATTTTAGAGAGAAACACGTGACTATATTCTGTCTTATCGGAGTCAAAAGGTGATCAAAATTATTTTGGCATACGTAGGTATACAACCTTCGGCATTAGCTATATTCTTGAAGCTTTCGCTATTGTAAGATATAGGGAAAAGTCGGAAAGCTCTGATATAGTTGGGAAGAACCTGAAAATTCCAGCCAACAAGAGGCTGAAACGATTAGAAAAAACGGGGTGAGAATTCGTAATCGAGATGAGTCCGTAAATTCTGAAAAGACTCGGGAGGCGTCAGTAAAGGCGAGAAAAATGTGTAATAAATCCAAAAGCTAGGATAATGTTGCGGAAATGTCGCTAAAGTAGCGAATGTTAGAGGAAAAGGGAAAGAGGAAAACAATAAGAATCGGAAATGTCGAGAGTAGTAGACGGAAACAGGAAAACAGACAAATTGTGGAACACGTAGGAAGTTCTCAGGAAATACTGGGACAAATCAGAACAAATGGGAAAAATCCGAAGTCAGTAGAGCTGGAAAACGATCACTGAAGGTTGGAAATAGGAAAAAAATGGAGATTGTCATAGACAACTTAAGTAACAGCAGATAAAGTTGACGAAGGCCTAACAAATTTCAGGAAAATATCAGGAAAGAGATTGAAAATGAGAGGAAAATTGAGGGAATCAGAAAAATCATCAAAAATTAGACGATGAAGACTGGAAAATCAGAAAAAATTCGAAAAATGTCAGACAAATCGTGGAAAGTACAGAAAAGTCGAGACAAGTCGAGAAAATTAAAGGAGAAATAGAAAAAAGTTGAATAAATCCTAATAAATCAACCTTATTTCTAACTGATTTTGTCCTACCATTCCCTCAAGCTTTTCCCAACTTTCTCTCGCTTTAATGAGATTCCGTGTCACTTCACAAGATTTTATCTCGGTTACACCGTTTTTGACTGACTTTTCAGAGTTTTTGGTCCTTTTTCCGACTCTCCCCTACTTTTCTAGACTTTTCTTCCGTTATTCCGAATTTTCCGGGTTTTTTATAGAGTTTTTCCGATCTATACTGACTTCTTTTTCGACTGCTCTCAATTTTTCACGATATTACTGGGCTAGGGCGACATTTTTCCCAATTTCTAACCTTTTTCTAATATCTCGAGCATTTTCCGTTTTACCATTACATTTTCTCTTGCCAGGTGCTTTTATAGCAAATTCAAATTGTTTCAAATCTTTTTAAATAACTTTATTCAAAAAAATGTATTTTTAGGCCATCGCCAAAGGGAATACGGCCCTAACATCATCCAATCAAAATATCAAAGAACTATACTCGGAAACGGATAGTTCAGGCGATGAATTCGATAATCGATTCGGAAGCAATAAACATTTAGCCACCCCCTCCCCAATCGCTAACAATTCCTTACCCAAATCGAATGGAAAGAAAAATCAACCGACTGATAACTCAGGAAGCGGTGATAAAACTAAATCGGAAAAATATCACATCAACTTTGGTTCCCTGAAGAAGTTCACCAAGCAAAGTTTACAATTTTCCCGGGATAAAGGTGATAAGGAAAAGGATAAGAAAATTCCTAGCGACGTTCCAATACCGACCGCACAATTTCGTAGTTATCGTAAGGTACCCGGAAATGCTGGCATGCAATTGGGTACGAATTCAATGATATCAACAAATTCAGAATTCTGTTCCCCATTTATAACCACCAATACTCATCCGGAACAGAATTCACCATCCACAATCGTTCCAGCGAAAATCGAAAATCAACGGAAATTATCGATTTCATCGTTGCATCAACCATCAACGGTTCAATCAATTTCGATGGTTGGGAATCAACACCCGTTACATTCATCACCACCATCTGTTCCAGCAACGCCTACTAGAAAGGAGTCCCATTCATTTGCCGAATCGGATTTTCGTGATCTGAAACCAAAGCCGATCAAATCAAGAATGACTTTACCCTACAATTATATTCATGCGTCGAATCCGAATTTGGTTGAATTCGATTTTCAAACATCGAAAACGTTGGATTGTTCATTTCCGAAAATTAATTTAGGTAATAGTTGGGACGCCCATAATAATTTACAGGGTTTCGTAACACTTAAGGATCTTATGTTACGCGAGCAGGCGGAAAAATCCCAACAAGCGTACAATAATCGTGTTAATTTGGGTGTGGAAAAGAAGGTTGAAACAAAAACGGCACATCAAACAGAATCATCCGCTCCGAAACCGGCGAATAAAATTCAAAGTCGTAGTTTACCGAAAACACCCGATTACGAGCAAAGTTTTAAACCGAACGATAGTGATATTATAATGACGCGAAGCAAGGAGGGACAGAAGTTACGAGATTTTGGATATGAATTAATTACGGATAATGATCCATCACCAAGTTCGGCTTCGTCGATGTCATCGATACGTCGATTGGGTTCAAATATGACTCTGGCGAGCCAGTACGGTACCGGTACCAATTCGAGTGGACGGAAAAAGAGCGCCCTCAATTGGATCGGATCGTCTGATAAGAAATCGACCAGCGATCATGATGATAAATCATTACGATCGGTGGGTAGTTTCAAACGGGGTAGCAATAAATTAATGGTAGAAACGTTGGAAAGTTTTAAAACGAGCACGGAAAAGATATTTCAATTTAAGAACACCAACAACGACAAGGAATCCTTACAACATAATTCAAAATTAACCGATAAATCGACGTCACTGAAAAATGTTACATCATATACTCCGTTAACGTTACCGTTAAATAAGAAGTTCCACGGATTAAGTACGCATGTTGATGGCGGTAAGTCTTCCAATTCACAATTGGTTAATTTGAAAAAATCCAGTACATACAATTCCCCGGATTTTGTGATCATCGGAAATGGTCACGGTCACCGAAAAAATTCGGCACCCTCCTATTTGACGAAGTTAACATTTTCGGGGAACAAATCGAATAAGGAGAAACGTTGGTTGGGTTCGCCCCGATTACATCGGGCTCTATTCGGTGATGGTCGACGCGTGTCTGACAGCAACCAATCGGTTTTCGATCATGAAGTATTTGCGCCAGTGGAATTTCCAAAAGTAAGAATATTATATTCCCCGATTTTCATTCAACTAACAGACATTAAATTTTCAAATAGAAACCCATGCCTCCACCGACCACCCTCGAAACAACTTCTTCCAATCCAATGATTGCGACCAGTAACGGTACAAATTATCATATAAATGGCAAGTCTTCCATATCGCAGAGCAACACAACAATTGGTTCGGCAATAGGATCACCAGATTATCCAAATTTAGAATATCCACCGGTTTTTGAACCGGAAACATATTCGCTATCCGATCCAAATACCAGCTTAACATTGTTGCGACGACGCAATCAAAATCAAAAACCAACAAGTGATAGAAATTAATTAATTCTAATTTATAATTGAGAAAATTTTAAACAATTTAATTATCAATGGTTAATTTTAGGATATTTACAATGAGATAATATTTTATTTATCATTTTCTTTCCGTTATTCTATTTTGTGGTTGAAAATATCATTGAATATTTGATACGACTATTATATAGTTTACGTAAATACTGTAAAATGTAATCGATTAAGTATTGAAATTTTTTCCTACCATATTCTAGAGGTGCTATCGAAATTATTAAATTAAAATATTTAAAAATAATTGCCATTTTCGTTGATATCAATGGTTAGGGATTATTGTCATCATATCAGCCCACTGAACTATATACAAGCATTGAAGATCATACGCTGTCTGAATGTATTCACTTCATGTCGTCCGAAATGATCACCATGGATCGTTCCATCGCCCTTTGGGTAACTTTGAATTACCGGTATGGATTGCCATGCTACAATACTGACTGTGATAGTCGAACTTATATGCTGACCCTGTTGCACTGTAAGATTAGTAGCCTAAGAGTAACTGGACAGCATATAATCCAAAAGGGTTATTTAAAGAAAGAATTAGAAACTGCGAAATTCTTTAAACTCATTTGACTATGAACTTTGTTTTTCGAGATATTTAGTTTTGGTTGTAAACCGAAGATATTAGTAGGAATAAGTAAAAATAAAATAACCAAGCTCTTTTATCTTATTAAAAAAAAAAAGAAGAACAAAAGACTTCAATTTCCTGAAAATTGAAATAAAGAAAGAAATTGCAGCGAAATTGGGTCCTTAATTTAAGTTTCTAATTTCAATACTTATTTATTCTAATAATTTCCTTCTAATTCTAGCATTCGTCTGTAAAATGAAATAGATAAGTTTTAGTGATAGTGGAAGGGATGATGGATCCTCAGAATGGAAGTTCTTTCGAAGAATGAAATTTATACATCCAATTGTTTCAAGAAGAGGCCGTAAGATATTTCATTTTAATTATTATAATTATTTAAATTAAAAATTGTTACCGTTGTGAATGTTTGGAAAATGTTTGTTAATAGCTGCAAACTGAAGGATGCAAAACCGTTGAATTTCAGAGTAAAAGGGAGATACTACAAATCAATGATATTTAAATTTTTAGGTGCTATTCAGTCGAATACTTTATCAACGATTAACTAACTTAACTATTACATTATTAATTTTCTTTGTCGAGTTTGCTTGACCTACACTATTCTACGCTATTCCCCACTTTCTATTTGCATTTCTTTATTTCTATTTCTATCATCTATCTCTATACATTGGTGTAGAGAATACACAGGTGGAAGTCAATCAAACTCAACATTAGTTACCAATATTATTTAGGTATAATAGAGAATAAGAACAATTAAATTCAGTATAAATAATAATAATAAAGAGCGATTCATAAACTACTAAACAGAGCTAGAGTAATCTTTTAGAGACAGGCCTCTACAAGTACATAGCGAAAGAGCCATTTCAACTTTTCTCGCTTGCGGTATGTTGCTTACAGTTGCCGTTTTACGTGAACAATGCTTATGTAAGTCCGTAAGATTGTCATACATATGAAACAGATCGACAAAATACCTGCCGCAATATGTCATTTGTTATTTCGGAAAACGTGATCGAACTTTCTTTAATATTTTTAATTATTTTTAAGTGTTTTACGTGTGAAATAAAATCAACAGATGTTTTAATAAATAGATGCCTTGTACGTGCAATGGTAAATTTAATTTGTGGGTGGTGTTCACGGTTTAGGCATTATCGTGATTTTTCCGAGTAATTTGGCTGTGAGGCGAAAGAGTCAAAAGGCAAAAATAAGCGGAAAAAATCAGATAGAGCCACAGCCTGGATAAAGTGGCGTTAGACCAGCACGCATGCTGTCCAGACGGCCGACTTACAAATACGATTCCAGTGAATCATCAGATTAATAAAATACAGAAACCGAAAAGTTTTTGATCGTTCAAAATAATAAATTCTTGCTGTTTTGCTCTCAAAAAATATTTATTTGCCCATTACTATTTACAATTTTTTTTTTTTTAATTCCCAGCAGGTGGGGCGAAAGAGCCACTAGGAAGGATCTAGGCTAATCGCTGTAGTTCAGAATCTAGAAGAGATAGGAAGCTGTTAGAAAAATAGTGGCCGACAGATTAGGCTATATTTTCCTCGAAGAACGGAACTTCGTATCTCTTCTAGATTCTGAGCTAGGGCTCAAGATGTGCAAAAGTGGCTCTTCGCCCCATTCTACCCTATTTGGTGAACGATGTCACGTCTTTTGTTCGGTCGAAATTTACCGATAGACGCATTTTTAGCTGAGTTATGGCCAATTAAAGATGGTCATTAGGAGTGGGAGTCAACGACAATTTTTAAATGGCCGTAGCTCAGTGAAAAATTGTCCTATTGATGAATTTCAAACGCTATTGTGTTTGTCTTCGAAAACGCATTCAAATGCGCTATCACTGGACACCACACATACTATTTAAAATTGTCAACCCCCTCCCCCTACTCCCCACAGGGGTCGGTGTGGGGGTTTAATGAATTATTAAAAGATAGACTGTAGGCTCGCATTGATCCTTTCAATATTTCAACTTTTTATCTCCTACCTCACACAAGTTAAATGGGGCGAGGGGTAATTGTTTTCAAAATTAGTTAATTTTTTATTAATTTAGAATTAAGTTAGTTTAAAATCTAAAATTCGGCACCTAAATAGTAAGTTAATTTCTCTTCAAAAATCCCTCAAATAAGTGACTATTTCGATAATACGTTATACGAAAGTTAAAACGAAAGTATAAAAATTATATCTCAAAAACCACCCCGTTTGCTAGGCTAAATTTTTTATATGACATGTATTAAGATCAAAGCTTAGGAAAAAAATATTTAGGGGGAGGGGGGAGGGGGTATCTCTCTATCAGCGGCGGTGAAAAATTGAAAAAACAGAAAATACCGATTTTTTTATTAAGGGGGGACATCACTTTTGAGCGCCCAAATCAAGGCTAAGTTCACTATTTTTTTTAGAAGAACCGTATTACTGTAATGAAAACTGATTGTGTTATGTTAAATAGCGTACCTTTAACTATATTTTA
>JANTOP010010539.1:0-15429 GCA_027564815.1 Symmerus nobilis | reverse complement strand
TGTTGGATTGACATTTTAGATAGATTAATTCAAACCAAAATAAGTTTCTTTTAACTAAGAAACCGTTCGATTTCGTGTAAAATTATCGATATTGAAATCAAACAAGATAATTGTTGATCCATGGATTAATAATTTTTTCAGTGTAAGTGTTGAATATAAGAATTCCTTTGTGAAGAACACTTTGGGTTTATCTAATGTATGATAAGATTATGAGATTAAAATATAGAGCTTCTCGTCAATATCGACTCTACGAATAATTTATGACACAACAATAGCCCAATTAAAGTTTTGAAGTGTGCAACTTAACATAAGGAAATGAAATTCTTGTGCTCTACGAGCCATATTACTTTATTTAATATTAGACAGATGCCTCTAGCCATTTCTGAATTCATCCACTTCTCTAAACTAATTTTGGTGTTTGATACATCTAATTAAAACAAGGTGTTGAAAACATTTTCATTTAAAATAGTAAAACATGTACTTACATTTATAAATCTAATTATGCTGTATGAATTTTCCAAGTGACCTACTTCAACATAAACTTCGTACATATTATTGTCCATTCTTGTTTGGAAAATTATTACTGGAAAAATATAATATGAGAGTTGTGATGCTAATATTAAATTAAAAACGAAATGTTAAACCAATCCCATTTCATATTTTAATTCCTTGAAGCTTTTGTAGCATTTAAAATCTCCCAAACGTATATTCTTCTTATTGTTTAAATTCAATTCTCATAATGATAATGAACATACGGTAATGCCTTCAAATGAATATGAATATTAAGCTCAGCCAATGATAAATTTAATAATAATAAAAGCTCTTTGGAGATGGTTATGGTTATGTGAACTGAAAAGTTAAACATCTCGGAAAACTATTAACATGAGGCGAAATTGGAAAAAGTATTTAAATTCAAACAAGGGTTTAATTACTCAAATCCTGTTCCCCAAAGTTAGGTATACATTTAAATATATTTTAAATTAAAAAAAATTAACATTCTACTTCTTAAAGTAGAAAAGCTGGCAATTAAATAAATGGAAACAAGGTACAAAGAGATTTTGTACTAAACTTGACTATACGTTTTCTTATAAATCTACCTAACGCAGTTGCAATGAACATCCCTTTCTATTCTCTTCATTCAGAATTTAAATTTCAATCACATATGTTTTGGGTTCCCTTATATTTAATATTTAAAATCCGAACACCCTTAAGGAAAATTGTGGCAGAAAAATAATATAAGATAACAATCTTTTCCAGTACACGAGTACAATTAGGATATTGAGAGGTTACACTGCTGGATGGCAGACCCCTTCTGATTCCTATCAACATGCATTCATAAAATATTATAATTTCCCATTGCACAAGAATGATTTTATTACAATCTTTTTTGAGAAAATGTTTCGTTTCGTCTGCAGAGGGTGGAAAATTTACTGTAATAGAAAGAAGGGAAAATGCAAAATATTTATACAGATTTACTTGTACCAAACCTCACAAGAGATTAAAATGAGGATTGTCTGGTGGTTTTCGCCAACTAAAATTTATAATGGGAGTGCAGTAATGGTTAGGTATTTCAAGTAGTAATTCACTTTGTATAATTCTCATATTTTTTATCAAATTTCATATCGTTAATGCACATATAGAAAATGGAAAATTTCGTATATATAAAAAACTACAAATATAATGATGTTGAACTCAACGTGGGATTTCCCCCGAATAGAAGAAGAAAATTTAAGTATAATACGGTACGTCGTCTAACTATTAACTTTATTGAAATTGTATGTACTTTACCAGGAATGTTTTCTCTTCTCTTTTTCCTTGGCATTTGGTACAAATATCCTGTGTATCCAAATACTTACATTGTACAGAATTTCAACAGGAAAATGTGATTTTGTGGACTTCAAATATTAAATTTTAAATGAGTATAATGTTTAATTTTAATAATGCATATCTCTGCAGTGAAATGGATTAAGTTGGCTTTATAATAATTTTCCTTTTTTCAACCCATTTGAATAATTTAATATCTCAAACGTAGTTCTAAGAAAACTAGCAATATGTTCTCTATTAATTTGAGCATGACGGATTTTAACGTCACCTTTTTCCATTCCCCTCAAATTAATATTTAATCTAGAGGAAAAGTAATTTGGCAAATTAAGAAATTTTAAATTAAAATGAAGAAACGGTGATAAAATGCCATCAATATTAGTAATAAGTCAGACAAATTGAAAGAATTGGATCGGTAAAAAGTTGATAATCTGTCATATTGTGAGTTTACTAACCCACTAAATTTGAGTTTATCTAACTACACTGAAAAGAAGCACAGGGCAGAAATAACGAACGATGATGAAGACGAAATAATTATCGAGAAATGTTATTTTTATTCTTATCTCAACGAGAAAAATCCGTTGTCAAATTGCGGCGCCACGGACACTACTATATAATACTATTTTCCGCCATTTTCATTCTGCCCTCGCCACCCCCTAGACCACCTTAACGCCCCCTAATTTTGTATGAGCTTTCTGCCGCCCACAAGTTAGCATTTTCGCCCACTTTGAAGAGAAATACCAAAAAACGAAGCAAATTGTTTGTAATACTATGAGCGATATAAGCTACAACTGAAAATATTTGTAATTGCAATAGTAGTTCTAGTAGTAGTTTTCGTTTTTGGTTCGAAATGGAGTTTTGGTAAGGAAAAAATTCTGGGTCACCCTCTAAGAGAAAAATTTTTGGGTCCAATTGGTTTTTGGGTCACCCTGTAAGAAAAAAATTTTTGAGTAAAAAACATCCAAATGGTTTTTGGGTCACCCTACAAAAGAAAAAAATTTTTGGACCACGCTTCAAGAACACAAATTTTGGGTCAACCTGCAAGAAATAAAATTTTGGGCCACCCTGTAAGGGGAAAAACTTTTTGAGAAAAAATATTTTTGGTCATCCTGTAAGAGAGTATACAATTTATGAGAAAAAAAATTTGTTTGGTAACCCTGTAAGAAAAAAATTTTGGGTCACCCTGTAAGGTATAACATTTTGGGTCACCCCGTGAGAAAGAAATTTTGGGTCACCCTGTAAGATATAACATTTTGGGTCACCCCATAAGAGAAAAACAATTTGGGGTCACCCTGTAAAGAAAGACTTTTTTTTGGTCATCCAGAACAGACAAAAATGTCTTACGATAGTTTTAATAAGTGTCTTAAGGGGTCAGTTCCCAATCTTTTTTTATTTAGCATCAATTTTTCAAAAACTCCTGATTCTTGTAGTAAATATACGTAGAATTAATATAGAAACTATAATTTTGGTCAGAAAGTTCGAGAACAGGTCGAAAAATGCGACATTATAGAAGGGTCTTCATATATTATTGTCGAGAAAATAAAAGTAAATCGCGTTTTTCTCAAAACTAAGTTTTTCGACCTGGCGTGCATCTTAAAAAAAAAAACTGTTGCACCTATCTTTACAGAAATTTTTATGGTATATTCTACACATGTGTGGCTATCGCCGGAACCAAGATTATGATTATGATTACCATTAATATTTAATCCATTTTTTAAACAATGTATGTTGATAAAAAGGTCGAAAATTTCAAAAGTCCGCAATTTTGTTTTTTTTCAACTGTGGATGTGGATATTTTTGGTTTGCGCCATAGCGGCAAGTTTTCTTTTCAATAATCTCTTTGAATTTCTTTTTTCAGAAGCTCCAAAGTTAAGTTATCGTGCACGCCAGATTCAAATAGTGGCAATTTCAGGCAGCTATACCAGCGAGATTTTGCACTAAAATAAAAAAAAGGGAATTTTCTGTAGCACTTTAAGATCTCTTCTTTCACGTATAAAAGTTGGAAGAAATAAACTAAATTCTTCTATGAAAAAAAAAATTTTGAAAAAAGTCTTCGAGATTGGGAACTGACCCCTTAAGATAATTCTGAAGCAGCTAATATTTATGACAACGACATATTTGGTATGCTAATAGACGCCTAAAGATTAATCGCAGGGTTGTTCCACAATCTTAAATAAAATAATGTACTCCAACCAATCGGTTTAAAACCCGGTAAAGGACACTGATTATATTCCAAGTATATCTATGGAATTAAAATAGGAGTATATGGCGAGATTGCTAAATCTCTAGAACTCGCGTCATTAATAATTGTTGTATGAAACAAAAAACAGAATTTTTAACATATTTTTATTATCATTTATTCGCTAGAAAATTTAAAATTAATTTTTATTGAAATGTAAAATTAAACATATATTTTTTTAAACATATCTGTGGCTCCAAGCATTAATCGCTTAAGTGGACTTAAGACGAAATTGAGTTATGAACACTGTCATATTCTCCATGTACGATTGCGCTTACTTAAATAAACTTTAAGCTCTCCTGCAAAATTGAAAAAACGACTTAAGCGGTTAATGCTTGGAGCCACAGATATTTTGTACAAAATTAGTATAAACAATCCCATTAATATATTTAGTCTTAATTAATGAATAACATAAATTAATTTTGCGGTTCTCCAACTTCCACCATGCTTACCTACATAAGCTAGTATATACTGAATCCTAATTTCAGCATATATTTTTATTAACTAATAAATTGGCACTCCAGTCGGTAACAAATCTCTGTATTTGATATCGCGGTTCAGGGTACTGTAATAATTAATAATTAATGTAATGAATTTCTACGAAGAAATGAAAAACGTACAAACGCTTTTCATAATATTTCAGCAACAATCCATTTTTATTACATTTTATTTTACAGAATAAATGCCCCAAACAAGAAACATTATTACTTCTACCCGACAAATTATTGCTATTATAGACATAAATATCTATAAAAACGTTCCGAAATGAAGAAATTACTTTTTAAGTCGATTCCACTAAATTTAAAGCTTCTTTAAAGCTTTCCCAAAAAATCAACATGTCTAACATTTGTCTTGCCACTTAATGACCCACTAATAATAGCCACCTCCGTAATACCATAAGAAGACGAAGAGAAGAAAAAACGCTGTACTTTTAACAGGCTATTTGCCCGATATAAACGTACAGGCATTTCATGTAATATATTTTTTATAGCCGGCAATACGTTTTTATTCAACTTACGACAGGCAACACATATAAATTGCTGGAAGCTTTCCACAACACAATTAAGAACCTCATTCTCTATTAAATTTTTCACCATGGCTTCGCTGTAAGGATATATTATTAGTAGTGCAAATATATTAAATATATGTCATATACATATACTTAACCTACGTTATATGATGAAAATATATAATTTACATATATCTACTTAACATCTATCTACACTTACATGAGCCTACAAGGATAGCATAATGAAATTGTAGGTATATCTCGGGATAGGTGCCTTGCAGATATTGTTGAGTAGGAAAAAAAATATTGGATATAAAAAAAAATATATGGGAAGCAAGGAAACGCACATAAATTTGTGTTTCCGCATATAATTACTTATTAGAAGGTATATTTATTGTAGGTCGTGACGACGATGGTTAATGCGGTTTTCACCCACATAGCTGTTCCAATTCACTCCGATCCTTGAACGGATGGAATGGGAATCGGTGTGGATTTCGTAATTTCAACCGGTGTAAAATGTGCTTTTAACAGGATGTTTTTTCCCCCATCCTATATATTGTTGGATGATTCTACTGAAAATTATAGCTACGTTTCATACATTATTATTATATTGTTTGTAGTCTTATATGCTTAGCTTAGCATCATTTTTCTGTAAATAACGAAACGTAAGGATATATTGAAATAATAGTACGAGATGGCAAGTTATGGGTCGGTAAAGTATATTTGAAGGGAAATCTGATATTTAACACGTCAATTTTTATTTCATATTCCCAACAGGAACATTTTGTATGACAAATCTGTTATCAGATAACCTATTGCTATTCCAATGTTACCAGGTAATTTAATATGTGGACGAGTCAAATTTAATTCAACCTTCCCAATTTAACAAAATATTACATTTTTTCATTAGAGTTTGCCGAGATTTTTCTATCTACATAATATCAGAAAAGATTGACAGTGAAAGTAGTAATTTTAATAAGTAAAATTTTCTAAAATATCGCCGATTAAAATGATATTTTTCTTAATATTTGATTACCCAAGAAAACATCATAAATCTACTAATCTTAACAGAAATCTCAAGGTTTCTCAATCCTAAAACCATCGATATATCCTCCTATCTCGGATAATGGAAAAGAAAATCTATTTTTAAGACGAAAATTGAAAGTTTTTCTTTTTTCTGAAATTGAACCGATATTGTCATTATTCAAATGTCTAGCTAGATCAATGGTCGGCAACGTTTATAAGCTGCGGGTCAAAACCAACCAAAATGTGAGTATTAAAAAGACGTTTCGGGTCAGTGGTGTTTTCATTTTTAAACATACTTTTTTGGTGAATATGATGCCCCGTAATCTTTCTCTGCTTAAATACGAGATACAATTATTAAAGTGGAGCAGTGGCGTGCGGTCAACGTCACCATAAGATATGCAGAATTTGTGTGCAAATTTCTTCGGCCGGGAAAAATGTAAAAACGCAGAAAGTTGCTTTAAAGTTAAGTAAGAATACAAAAACTAAATATTTCGGAATAGTTGAAATTTATCTATAAGACAAATCAAAAATTCTTAAGCGCTCGTACCGAGAAATTTGAATATTGGACATCGCAATATTTGATCTGGATTTCCCAATTATTTTCTTCAAATCCAAAAAAATGTAATGATGCAGGAAGCTCCTAAATTAGTTGAAGAAAAATACAAAAATATAAAAACCAAGAGAGCTTAGTTTTCCCAACCCTATTTTTTACGTTTTAAAATCTATTTTCTACCCAAACAACGATCCCTCAACGAAATTTACATTTTTTCCAAAATAAAGCTTTTAAAACCTCGAAAGCTCATTGAAAGCTTAAAATTAAAATTTTATTTTAATTAACTTGGAATCAAATTTTTATCCGATTCATTAAATTTAAATGAAATATGGAATTTTGGCAGGAAGCTTATTCAAGCTATTAAAATCACACGGAAGATTTAAGTTTCAAATTTGATTTTTAATGTTTAAAAATCTATTTTTTATCCAAATACGACCCTTTAACAAAATTTCAAATTTTGCGAAAGAAAAAGCTTTAAAAATTTAGAAAGCTCATTCAATGTTATTAAATAAAATAATTTCAGTTAGAAATTTGTTGTAGAAGAAAAATTGGTTACGATTTTGTTGATAGTATTTCAAATGTGCTCTGCACCTTCTGCGCATTAGACTGCATGTCACTGAAGGGGAGATACATGCACTGAAAAGGATCGGTACCACAGAATTTTGCATAAATTAAATAAATAATAACAATAAAATTAAAAACAAAAATGATTAAGTTGTTCTATAGAATAGAGTTCATGTTTATGAGTTCATGTACATGTACAACGGAATTTTATCATCACTTTCTCGAGAAATAGATATAAACTGGAGCCGGTATTGCTCTATAAATTGCAAAAATAGTACTTGCATTAATAATAGTTGTAATTAATATTAATTTAAATTTATTTAAATTAATTGAAATTTCAAAAATAAGCCCAATTTTTTTTAAATTATGAAGAGAAGTCTGATAGGTCTGGTAGCTTTTCTATTTTCACCCAATTTTGACCTATTTTTAGAGTTTTTTCAATACGATTCCATCTCTATAGTGAATTATCGATTTCTATGTAAAAATTTGGATTTTATCATCAACCTATATGCAGGTGGAAAAAGTCAAATTCAATTAAAAATATATTTTTAAATTTCTTAAATTCTTATTGACAGGATCCATTATCCGAGATCCATTATCCAGGAAGGATAGGTTATCTATCTCTTCTGTATCACAAATATTTTTTTCTAAAACTTTTAGTATATTTAACAGGGTATCGGACCTGGGTGCCTATAGATTCGAACCAATACTTAGAATTTTTAATGCAAATCATACGTATATCCTCAAAACCATTCACCTTGTATAAGACTTATGTTAAATGGAAATGCAATAAGCATTTTGCGGCCTGTTATTGCCAATTTTATTTGAATGTTATTTATACAAAAATAATTTATATGACAGCAAGGATATAAAATATCGATTTCTCATATATTTTGCCGACCAAAAAAATTGTATAGGAAAATAAATGCTTTTTTTCTCACGTATTTGGAGATATTTCCATGGTCGGTATTTGTATAACTATTTTTTAAAAAGTAGTAACTTTACGATTATAAACTAGTAAAATATAGAGAGATATATTTAGATATTGACATCATCATCATCATCTATACCTTTCACTCCTCGAGGGAGTATAGGTGCTTCCATATGGAAGTTTCTTTGACTTATTACGCGATTGTTTAACGATTGAGGCTAGGTAGTCAATCTAGCGCTCAACCGTATTTGTTCTTTCTGATATTGACATACATACATAGATACATACATACATACATACATACATACATAGATATTGACATACATATCCTTTTATTATATTATGTACTTTTTAGAGTAGTGATTTGGGTAAATGCATTTCAAGTTCCTCTTTTGGATGATTTTTTTGCCGTTCAATTCTGCCGTGCCATTCATTTCTCGTTTGGATAAACTTTCCATCATTTATTTTTTTTGCCGGAAATATAATTTTTGTTGGTTGTTATGAAATATTTTTTCTAGTCGATATTTTTGTAAAAATTAACTTTGGTGGAGTATCTGTGGTTTCAATCCTTTTTGGAAATTCTATTCATTTTTATTTTATTCCAATTTTTGAGTGCAGCCCATAGGCCATTAAACAAAAATTCTGATTACACAATAATCATCCAACTACAATACATATTTCGAGAGGTTGATAGGAACATTTTCAAATGTTGAAAAATGTAATTAGTGGAACATAAATGTTCTCAAAAATCTTTAATATGTAAAAAATTGAAACAATTAATTTAATATCCTCAAATGTTATTTCCATGCCTCAAATAAACCAACTCTTTGAATAAAAAAAAATCAGAAAATCTCCCATTCGGAAACAATTGGGAACATCCTGAAAATTGTATTTTTTGAGCTCTTCCTGGTGAAACCGAAAAATCCTGAACCTGGTGAAAATCGTAAAATATCCTAGAATAGCAATTCGCGATTTTTAACAAAATAATTCGATTTAAATGAAATTCATTCAAATTGTTCGACAAAAATTTCCAAATTTTTTGGATTTACGAGGATATGTATTTTTTTTTATAAAACATATAAAAGCTTTGGAAAGTGAAAGGACGAAATTTCCCTATTTGACAATTTGATACAAGTTCTAGATATTTAAAGGTCTATCCTTCTTCTATTCGTTGAAAATTATTTCGCCCGAATTCCTCCAAGTTCCTGACATTCAATTCAAGCCTTCTTACATTCTCCATTCTTCTTACATTCTTCCACAAAATTCTCAAAATTATAGCCAAAAAGCGCTTAATTCAGTTACACAAAATAATATAATTTTCTTCCTTCTGGAATAATTCGGAATGTATCATGAATATTTGGCTACTTTTCTCTGCTTCTATAGGATTTTTCCCACGATCGGGTTTTTCTACCCTTTCTACTTTCTACCGAATCTACTTTTGAATCTCTTTCAATATTTTTTAGATTTTGGAGGGACATTTTGGCGATTTCTTTTTTCGACTTTTCTTAACTATTTCAGGCTCTTAATTTTGTCTTTCAAGATATCTAGACCATTTCATTGGATAGGAATAGAATAATTATTAATTGCGCAAGTAAAAAAATTAAGGAAAATTAATTAATTAATTAAAATAATTGTAAGCCATTAAACCTTAAAAAACAAGTTAATGTTTCCTTGAATTTAATTTTAATTGTTTAAAAATGAGAACTTTATACATCAAAATTTCAAATTTATTTATAGGAAAGAGAACTGTATTTTCATGCATTTATCAATTGACATGTATGTTCTGCGAGACATGCTAATAAAAAACCAGTTTAAATTATTCGTTTTAATATTTATTTCTTCTATTAATTTTAATATAAATTTAAGCATAAGTTTAGATTCTTGTAATTCGGTTAAATTGGCTGAAATTTTGGTTCTTATTTATATTAAGTGAGGAAGTAGTTGGCTTGGTATATTAGGATGACCGGATATATCTATAGTTCAAATAGCACATACTAAATCTCATAACTGTTTAACTAATTAACTCGGCCATTTATTCCAACAATTAACAAATAAATATAAAAATTGACAAATTAAACTCAAAAAAATTTTCGCTAATTTTGCAAAAATTATTGAATTTCGGAAATTTGATAAATTTTGTAATTTTCATAAAAATTTGGCACATTTGACAAAAATTGGTTAACTAAAAATAATTCGAAGATTTGGAAAAAAAATTTTTTTAAAAATCGTGTAATTTTATTAAAGTATAAAAACTTAATTTCAGAAATTTAATAAAATTTAACAAAAATCTGGGAGAAAATAGTAGAATTTTAGTAGAAAATAATTAATTAATTTTAGACCAATTAAGGTTGAAAAAAGTGGCTTAATAATATATTCTAATCAAAATTAGTGTATTTAAAATTAAACCCAGAATACTGATTCTTAAATTAAATATACAAATAAGAAATTAAGAATTGATTTTAGAATTAAAATTAAAATAATTTAGAACAATTAGATCGAAGATAGAATACTAGGATTGAAATCTGAATTTCTTGTTCTCCACGGAGAATATTTGGAATAAATTCAAAATATTAACTTTTAAATTAAGGATACAAAATATAAAATTGACTTCTACCGGCTTATAAGTAGTGGGATTGTCGACAATATGTACTAATTCTCCCAAAAAACATTTCTTGAAAAACAAAATTCGTACGGTTGACTTGAAAATTTTTTTTTTCTAAATATTTGATGAGTTAAAGGGGTATAGTTGAATTGTCGATTTTACATACAAAATCAATGTATCTTTTTCTCTAAAACTTCTCAACCGATTTTCTTCAAATTTTGTAGCATCTAACGTGGCTGTAAAATAAGAAGTTTGTCTGGAGGATAAGTTTGTCTTCTTATTTTATATCCAAGATAGAGCCTGCAAAATTTGAAGAAAATCGGTTGAGTAGTTTTAGAGAAATAGAGTTATTTTCCGGGAAATTTTCTTCGGGAACCGGAAAATCTGGTTAGGTAAAAACAAACCTGAGATGAAGAAATTTTGGACACTTTTTTGAAAAATTGTCAACATTTTCTGGAAAATATAAAATTTCCAATTGGAAATGGAGCTAAATAGATGATAATTTAGGTCATCCATCACCTTATGTAGGTCAGGAGCTCCATTCACAATTAAATATTTTAAAATAATATTAAAAATCGACTTGTTAAAAATTCAATAAAATCGAACGAAAAATTTTCTAATCTAATGATGGCAAATCATTTTCAAGTAATTAATGAAGAGATTTTATTAAGAAAGTTTCTCAAAAAAATCAACCATTTCGGGTTTATTCTATTTTGAACAGAAGCTTTAGGTTTTAAAGCATTTTCCTGTTTATTTTTTCGAATAATTAATGTTTCGCAAAATTTTCTTGAGTAATTGAAAACAATGATTAGAGGAAATTAAACCTAACGCTTCGGTAAGCAAATTGTAGAAGAAACTTTTTTAAAAAGTAATACCCTGATTTTAGGGCAGTCGACATAAACGGTCAATAGAGAAATTGGTAATTTTCTGGAAAATTATTACAAATTACCGGAAAATTTAAAATATGAAAATGTTGGTAGGGATTTAAATAAGCGGTAACTAGGGAGATTTACCAACACCATAAGGTGGGGGGTCCGCTCACAATAAATATACTTAAAATCCCCTTAAATATTACCATGAAAAAATTCAATAAAAATGCTTTATTTATATGTAATGCTCCAACAATTTTTTGTTCAGAATTTTTTTAATCTAATGATGTCAAATTATTCCTAAAACATATTTAAAGTAAAAATTTTTTTTTAAATCAATATTTTTTTAAATACCGGTAATACCGGTATCATACAAACAAAATACCGAAATACCGGTATGATTTTTACCGTTCCGTATTGTATTCTCTATGCAGCACCACTAAATAATACCTCCAGATAACAGCCGATATATATAAGGGTTATTTTAACCAAATATCGAGCACATAAGCTAAGCCTCGGATTATCTAAATAAAATTCAAAAGTCTGTATGCATCCTTCAGACTAAATTTCTATTCTGCAATTTTATTCCGTTAATAGAACATTAAAATTATTTATAAGTTGTAATGAAATCTTTTGTCTAGAATTTTATTCAAAAATTCCATAATCTAGCTAGATTCTAGATAAAATTTCATTACGCCTTGAATATAATTATAAAGTTTCATATAAATAATCAATTTTCAGTTGCATGGACTAATTCTCATTGAAGTATAAATTTTATCATCACTCCATGTTTAGAGTTTTCACTGCTACAATTCTAGTTATTTAATCTATAGCGGGATAATTATCCATAATTTTAGATTTTATTATCCAAATTAAGAGAACGAGAAATCTTATTTTTACTTAAATAAATCGACTTAAACGATTCTCGTACTAGTACTTTTTTCCCCCCGGAGATATAAAGCATTTAATATTATTGGATAGTATAAAAGGAGCATGAAAATTATTCAAGAAAAGGCCTTTTAACAAACATATCTATCTATCTATTCACATGACATATTATTCACATGTACGATAGTTGAATGTTTGTACAAGAAAATATTAAAGTAAATAGATGTAACACCGGAAAGATGAAATATTGTCAACACAATAGCCTAAATTTCTGGCACCTCTTAACATCTCACAGTTCGATTTTATTTATCATAAGTAAAATTTATAGCCGAATGTCAGAGTGGCATGAATTATAGAAGTAGCTGTTCGGAAATAAAAAAAAAATATTCGTATAACAAGAAAGTGGAAAAACTGTCTTGATATTAAAGTAAATTGACGCAAATTTGTTGATAATATTTCCATTCGAAACATCAATTTATACGGAAATTTTTGATACGATTCGGTAAGCAAACGTTGTGGGAAATACACATTCGTTATGGTTTAAGGTGTTGCTGATGGTTACATAATCCATGTCTACCATATATCAGTAGATATAACAATGGCAAACATACAAACATTCAGGTGTTTGCAACAGAACCGATCATTATTAAACCAAATATTGTTTAGCCGGTAGCATTCAAAATCATCTCTGTATTTGTACATTTACTATTTTTGATATATTGTTCAAGATAAATCATAAATTTTCATTTATTTATACAGGGCGATGAAAAATCCAATTCTAATAACCTAAATTCAGATTGTTCCAAATACCGATACACTCTGTATCGATATAACATAGTAAAACTGCTTCATATCAGATTAGTAGATTATTCTCATAGCTCGAAAACATAATATGACAATCCCAGATATTGTATAATATGTATACTCGTACTTACCATACTAGTCATGTTAATCTATCAGTGATATGGTCAAATTTCATATATGGAATTATTAGTTACTTCTTCTTGGCATAAATGATATGTATAATAAACTGAAGAAGATTATTTTATCGAGTAATAAAAAAATAAATTTCAAAATTTTAAAGAGCAATGAATTCGAATATAAACTCAATATTCAAATCTGATTAATTTAATGGTAATAAATATAAGCTTTATACTATTAATATCAAATAAGATTAACTTTATATACTAACCATCAGTTGGGAAGATGCTGATAACAATTTAACTACTTTCTGTCAAGATTTTCTTTTCGTTGAATATTAAATTATCTATTCACATGATTAAGATTGATCCTAAGAATGGAATATTAAAGATTTTTAATTCAAATTTTATATTTTCGGTGATGATCAGTTCATCCTAATTTGTTTTATATCATCCATGCCACAATTCATATTTGATTAATTTCCATAAGCCCTTCTCATCCATTTCTCGAATAGAGGATAATCATATCCGAGGAAGTTTCATGTTAAGGAAATTTGATTTGAAAAGAAAATTGTCTTGACGTAGGAAAGGCTTATTTATCTATTTATTTAGATAATTTATCCTAAGGCTATTTTATTCGTAAGATATGGATAATAACTTGTCTCCTACTGTTAAATGTCTTGATATTGAAAATTTTTTTATATTTTTAGAAAAAAACATGCTTGTAGCTATGTATTTCTGGTATAAGAAGTAATTATTACATCATTATATTCCTTATTATATCTCATAATATATGTTAGGGTGGTCCGTATTTGTGGTGGATGAACCCTCATAGAAATTTTGTGTATTTTAAGGAGAAATATGTTTTCTCGAAGAGATTGCTGGAGAAGAGGTATTTCCGTTCATAATTTCGATAATCGATCAACAGCAATCCCCCCGGTTCCAAACATTTCTCAAAATTACTTATCCCGATGATCTAACTAACTGGTTAATGCTAATCCACAATTATCCACAAAATGTAATATACAAAATTCTAATAAACGAGGGAAAAATAACAAAAACATAACTTCTAAGACAACCTCTAATGTTTTGCAGTTCATTAATCGAAGAAGTTATCCGTAAATGATTTCAAACGGAAATACAAAATTTTTAATTTTGCTGGCATAATTTCGTCTATCATCATCAATTCTTAAAATCCTATTACGATTGGAAGGGGTGACTTTTTAAAAAAAAATACTTTATTTAAGGAAATCTGTTCCTTATTTCCTATCCACGAAGAAAATTTGTCGAAATTTCGATTTTTCTACTAGACTGTTCGGAAATGTCAAAATTTTCTAAAAAAAAAATCATCGATTTCTTATTCCAAAAAAATGTTTATTTATCTTTAAATCGAAAAGTTTTTCAGAAAATTAAAACCATTTAAATTAAGAAAAAATATGCCACCGATTTCTCTATGCATTAAGTAGGAGCTTTGGCATTGAGGCCTAACCAATAATTCTATTTATAGTCTCATAGGACTTCAATTTTCTGAAATCCTTATTCTACTTGGCTGGCGACTTCGTCGTATTTTTGAACTAGTTATAACTGATTTTTTTGTCTTCTGTTCAGCCAGGAGAAGATTTGAAAATAAGAAGAATGAAAAAAAATGTTCCGAACAAGACAATTTGCATATTAAATAAAACGTACCGATTATTATGTATTTTACCGATTATTTCCAATTTTCTGTGCCAAAAATAGACCAAAATGCGCCCAAATAGGAAATAATCGAAAATATCCTCAGAAAAATGGATAATTTATCGATAATGGGGCATACAAATTTTTTCAGTCAATCAATCGATGACGGGTGCCGAACATTTCGTCGTTAAATGGAAAAACATGAAATAAAAGGGGGGCAGAGGGGGCTGCCCCCTCCCCTGAGATTTTGCATATATATCGAAAATAATGCTCTTTATTACCAAATTTAAATAAATACTTGTATATGAAATATTTGTGTCTATTATTCGTTCG
>JANTOP010010528.1:0-15434 GCA_027564815.1 Symmerus nobilis | reverse complement strand
TTAAATTTGTATCAAGAGCTCTGAAAGAACCTTGGTGACTTTAATTGAGCCTCTATTCTTAGAGTAAATTTTAAATTTCGCTGTAGTAAAATATTTGGTAGAAAAATAGATTTTCAAAACGAAAAAAATTTAATCCGATGCTTAAAGCTTTCTTTGAGCTTTCAAATTTTTGAAAAGTGTTTTTATGGACAACTTCAAATTTTAATTAAATTTAATTAATCGGGCTAAAAATTGATTTCAAACTGAATAAAATAAAGTTTTAATTGAAAGCTTTTATCAAGCTTTGAGATCATCAATAAAGAGTTTTTAGGAAAGTTCAAATTTCTTTACAAAAAAAATATTTGGATAAAATATATCTCAAACTGAAAGCTTTTTTTAAGCTTTTGTATTAATAACACTTCAGATTTGATTAGAATTTAATTAATAAAAAAAAAAGAGGGAATTTCTCTTGTAGCTCTCTTTATTTACGAACTGAATTCCCCCGAATATTTTTCCGGGCACGGAAATGTAATGTCGCAGTATTATTTTGTAATTATCAGGTAAATAAATTGATTTATTAAAATTAAGAAACAATTAACCCTCGAATGTAGGTAAGGGTAGATGTGGGACGTATCATTTAAACGACCACTTTGTCGAAAATTGGTTATAATTTGCCGGGAAATTTAAAATTTTAAAATTTCACTTACAGCATATTTAAGGGATGGTATAACAGAGGTAATGGGATAAAAACGGTAATTTTTTGAAAAAAATCCGTTTTGAAATTTATTTTCATTTTTGCCAAAAACTGAATTTAAAGAAGTTTTCTGTCACTCCTTTGGAAATATTAAATTTCAGGGAAATTTTCTTAAGGAACCGGAAAAATTTTTATAGAAAATTAAACCTATGGCTCTAGTGGGGAAATTTAGGGACACATTTGTTTAAAAAATCATCCCCCTCGATTTTAGGGGGCTCGATATACAGGGGTAAATTATCAACATCGTAAGATGAAGGGGTTCTCCCGAAGTATAAATATTTAAATTCCCTTTGAAAATGGACTTACAAAAACAGTCAAATTTTCTATGAAATTTTCCCAAGTATTTTCGAAAAAAAGCTTTTCTAAGCAATTAACGGGGGGATTTTATTAATGAAGTCTTTAAAATCTTCGCTAGAATCACAAAATCCAATCGATACGTTGCAATAAAAATCGACTTTTAGAATAAAATATAGGAATAGTCCAAAGTGTATTATCAAAATGTAGGTTATTCCGAGGGAATAGTCGTAGTAGAGGGAGGGCCCGTAGTCGAGGTCTTGCCTAAGGCTCGAAAATGTCATAATACGGCTCTTGAAACATACCTCATCCATCATCCCTCATTCAAATTCAATTTAGACTAAAACAACTTCGTCATATTTTGAAAGAATACTTAATACATAATTTGTTGCCCTTAATGGGGGACGTCACTTTTCGGAATCGCCTTGAAATTTTTTTCTGGGATTAGTAGATGTTTTATCTTGTCCTTGGGGCAAGGCGATTTTTTAATTTCAAATTGGGATTTGTTTTAAATAAATAATATCAAGAAACAGGGAAAGTGTACAAACAGTAATGCCGTTCTTCTAAAAAAAATCTTAAACTTACCGTTGTTTTGGATGCTCAAAAATGATGCCCCCCCCCCCCCCCTTAAAATGTATGAGAAAAATAGCAGAAGTTTAGAAAATGTCAGGGGCAATCGGGAAAAAAACTGGAAATGGTTAAAATATCTGGTAAATTCGGCAAAAATCGGGGAACAATCCTTATTCTGGGAGAAGCCGAAAAATAAGATCATCCACTTTCCCTTCTGTTTATCAACTCTATCCGACCCTTTTCAGGCTTTTCTTAGCTACTCTAAATTTTTCCTGTAATTATTCCTGTAACTTGTACTGACTTTTCATAATTTTCCCCAATTTTTTACGACTATTCCTTGTTTCTTGTGTCGGTAGGGGGTTTCCAAGTAATATTATCAATTGTCAAGGTAAAGGAGGATTATGGCTTTTAATATTGTTAACATTTTCAATAAAAGAAGCAAAGACAGGAAATTTCCTAAAATTATTTGAAGCAGAATATCAACGTTACGCAGGGTAATTAGATTAAAAGGGATAATTAGGAAAGTTAGATTAAAAAACGGTTGTTATATTTTATTAATAGGTTTTTTTTTATTAGGAAAGAATTCAACGAATTTTAAATAATTTGTTTAATTTTTTTTAAATTATCTTTCTGTCTTAAATTCAATTATTAATGTTGCTATTATTTACATAACGTTCAGTTTTTAATAATTTGATCTTCTTAATTATTCATGGTATTTAATAGATATTTTTCTTTTTCAAATTAATTTAATACTGGTCAGGTGTTTTTCCCTATATATTTTTGAAATATGTATTTATTACAAATTATGAATTAATTGTTTTATAGTTATCGTTAACCAATTATCTGTATATAGTTTAAATTTTGAATAATGGAATGTAATCTATTATAATTTGATAAATAAATCTTAAGAAATCAATAAATATTATACATAAAGATGGTGTGGTCGGTCTTCTCACTGTAAAAGACAATTTCTTTCCAACAATTACCAAATTATCTTATACACGTGGAATCGTTACCACTTAATTTTAAATGTTATGCTACTTTAATTTAATTATTAAAAGCATGAAATTAAAAATTATAAAAATATGTATACCCTATATGTTAACTTCGTCAAATTTAATTGTTGCGTATTGAGTTTTTTTATTGGACGAAGGAACGGTAGACATCAATTGATGTCTGGCTATCGTCGAATGATTCGATTGATTAATAAAACCATTTGGAATTTTTATCGATTTTTGTAAAACGCTAATTGATGTATCCTTATTACTAATCGTATTACAACTATTTATATTATCACCGGTAATTTCATTCCCCGCACCCACATTCGAGCTATTATTCGCACATTTTTTTTCGGTACCAATAATGGCGCTACTACTACTCGTACTACTATTATTACTAAACGCTTCTAATTCTGCATAATGTAATCGCTTATTCTCACGACCATTATTGGTGTTTGATTGATAGGGATGTGACTGTACGGCGGATGATGCACGAGCTGATGAAGAGGAAATTGGATCGCTTAAATTATCATCCTCATCATCATCATCATCATCATCGGTTAAAAAGTTATTTCCATCAAATCGTTGTGTCGTATTGAATGTTTCAACATTGGACATATGGCGTTTAAGACTTGTACCACAAATTCGTGGTGCTGTCGCATTATAAATCATCGATTTGTTAGGACTTTTTGGTACTGGTGTTATCGGTTTGAAAGCACTTTTTGTTGTGAATGGCCGAAATATTAGCGGCCCATTCTGTTTCGTATATTTTTGTTTCAATTTTGTTGTAACGATTGGCGCCGGTACGGTGGAAGTAGAAACATTTCCGTTAACCGTTTGTGATGGTTGAAAATGGAAGCTGTGATGCTTTCGTAACGGTAATTTAATTGGACGTCCTCCTATTGATGAATTGGTATGATTGAAATTGTTAGTGGGACAAGTCATATTACCGTCATTAAGACACAATATTTTTCCATCATTCTCTTGTCGCACCTTTCCCATATTTCGATCTAAATCATTGTCAGCTGATATTAGACATTGACGGTTAGTGACATTGCTTAAATTATTACCGGTGATGGTGTTATTATTGGTGATGGGAAAAAGCTCTTTGGGCACTAAGATTTGTTGACGACGGCATTGTGTAACAAAGGGATTAGTTTGCGATGGCTGGAAAAAACATTTTAATTTTAAATTAAGTGATGGGTTCGGGGTTGGAGGGTTGGGGGATATTTATTTTTGTACATAGACGACAATTTTGTTATGTGTCTACATTAAATAACTGACATTAATAGATTAGGAGTATATATATTTATTTAACAATGAAAATTAGGTCCTGATAATAGATATTATGGTTAAATGATGGTTATTTGTTAAACAATATTACATTCAGCAAAATATGATTTACCACCCTTAATAATATCAGTGTTGTTCCATACAGATGGTTATACTATAGTCTATACTCTATAGTGTATCTCCATAAAACGAATGTTTGATTAATTTTTCCATTATTAATATTAATATCTTTATACAAAATTTTATTTAAATATAATAATAATTAAACATAAAATTACAGAGATATATTTGATTGTATTAATGTTCCGTTTTGATTATACCAAGTTCTCGATCTATGTATATAATGAGTAAAAAATTTTTTTCGATCGGATACTTGATCGACCTTTCAGATATTTTCGCCATCTAAAAATTCACAAAATAATTACTGAAATCTAAACAAAGTTTGACGAAAAGAAATCATTTTCGGGTCACTACTTTTTAGCACTTTAATCTAGGACATTGGCAGTTCTATTAGCAGTTCAATTTATTTCTACACTAAAAGGGAAAAAAGAATTAATTTTTACTATTCTTAAGGAGCGAGATTTTAATTCTTATTTTTGCGTTGGTATGAAGAATACATTCTCACCGTTACGGATAAATACAACTACGAGCATATGTCAAAATCGAGAAATTGTTCTGTTCCGCATCGTTCAATTACTCTAATTAATCTTATTACTTAAATAACACATAAATCGGAAAATGTTGTGAATTTCGGAGGATTTCATAATTTTAACAAAATCATGCCGCCCCCTGATTCTACTCCAAAAAAATAAAAAAAAATCACCTGCAAGTTTCAATACTTTATCTCAAATCTAAAGCGACCCCCAAGAGGCTTACTTTTTCCCATGTAAATAACATGGGTTTTAATCATAACTTAATATTTTATTTTTTTTCTCCGACAAATCATTTTATCTCGCAAAAAATCTGAAAATTTGAGGAATTCTCAACAATAACTTGTACTATTTTATACTTTTAGGAGTAGAATGAGGGGGCAGGACGGTCAAAATTCGCTAAGAGGCCTTTTAACGACCATCCTAATAAACACATCTCCTCGGAATTGATATTTTGTGACATTCCTTGTTTTACCCTGTGGTCTTCATATGGTTTCTTGAAAATTAAAAACTTTTAATTTTTCAAAATTCAAAGTTTTTAATTTTTCAAAATTCAAAATTCAAAATTTTTAATTTTTTCAAAATTTAAAAATGAAAAAAAAATTTTCTTTCCAAAATTCGAAAATCTTAAAATTAGGTTAAATAAGTTTCATGAAAATTGGAAATTTATTGTATTTTAAGCAGTTTGAAACCTTTATTTTTCGATTTATATAAAATGTTTGTTTTTGTTTCTTTTTTAATTTTATGTCCATTTTAGCCCATTTTCATGAAGTTTTAGGAATTTCGTTATAAAATTCTCTAATTTTTATAAAATATTCATATTTCTTGGACATTTACGGATTTTCAAAAATATTCATTGATTTATAGTGCAGTTCATACGAAGTTGTATTTCCAAAATTGGAGCATTTTGTACACGAAAAATCTCTTAAATCCTCTCAAAATGAGAATTATACAGCATCATTTTGTAAAACCAAAGTAATAGAACTGTTTCTAAAATCATTTTGTATGATTTTGGATTGGGTGCCAAATAATTTTAATCAATTTTGTTATATCGAAATATTTTAATTGTAATGGAAAAAAACAAATAAAAATATAAAAATAAAAATCCCCCAGAAAGAAAGAATCAGTTCGATAAATATAACAGTTTTTTTCCAAAAAAAAAAATTAAAAAGTGGATTTTTTTTCAATTATGAAACGAAAAGCTCCCTTAACACGTTGGTGAACGCACGGATTTGTAGAGGTGAAAAGAATATGCTGTAAATCCGTTACTACGCAACATATTTCAATTTCAAAAAGACATGTATTTTCCAAGATTATGTGAGAATGAATATACAAAATATTATTAAATGTTTTTTAATGCTAAAGCATTCACGCCAATTTATCGAGCAGAAGAAATGAATGCTATAGCATTCACGTCCACCAACGAAGTTAATTGCTCTAATATCTTGTAAATAAAACAACTCATCTTACAGTTTCAATAAAAAACATAACCGAAAAAGTATTATGAAAAAAAATGCTATTTCGCATTCCAAAACCACTTAAATTTTATCCCTGATTTCTAATCTAATCCTAATTTATCGCTAGAAACAGTAAATGAGTGAAAGAAAAATTAAGTAATAAAACCTAAAAAATAACTAAAAGGCATTGACTTTATTTTTTGCCTCTTTTCCCTTTTCCCTTTTCTCCTTTTCATTTTTTCTCTTTTTTCTTCTCTTTTCCCGGGCCCCTATTGACTCGGGGCCTGAGGCCACTGCCTCTTTCGCCTCCGCGTTAATGCGCCACTGTACAGTAAATCTATGTACATGGACAGAATGACATTTCATTCGGATAGAATATTGTTTTTCTACAAATTTTGAAATTAATTTGCCATTTTAATTAATTATTTTGAAATTAATTTGAAATTTGATCTTTAAAAGCAATGGGTCCTTTTTGTAATATATCTGATTTATGCAGCAATAATAAATATCTCTTGGAATATTTACAGTAATTTGTCTATAATTAATCCATATTAACCTAGCGTTACCATATGGTAACGCAAAAGAACATAAGTTTTACAATAAAAATTACTTTCACCGGGATTAATGTTTTAAATTAAGTGTTACTAACACTATTCGGGGATGGCAAAAATGGTTAACTTTTGCATAAATAAAAACTACATTAAAATGGAACAGCTCTTTTTTCATGAGCGCTAATGGGTTAAGCTGTAAATTTACAAAAGTGTCAGATTTGAGATGGTAAATGTACAGTAATGTAATAAGTATAGACTTATAAATGGTATATGTAAGTTTCCAATCAAACTACGAACTGTAAACCTTGAGTAAAGGTAAATTTACAGCGACGTTGTAAATGTACCGTACATAAAATTTGTAATTGTGGAAGCACATTAACGTGGTAACTTATACAGTAAAGACTTTAAATTCTGTTTCGAAAAGGTAGATCTACACATTTACTTCATTCCTATACTGTAAAAGTTCTGAAAACCATAAAATATGTGTGTGTGTAGCTATAATGTTTACAATTTGCTTACTGGGCGGTTGAAAAAGGGCCTATTATATAGTTTTCACATATGTATTTACGTTCAGGCTTTTACGTTCAGGCCGTCTATCACAAAATTGCCTAAATTACCTATTAATAATAAAAACTTGCATTCCTCCCCGTCGCCGGTGTTGTTTATTAATGGAATAAATAGAACACGTAATGATGATACCATTACATTGAGTTACGAAAGTTGTAGGTTTGATATTGTATAAACCTATTCTCATTTTAGTTCTTAGATTATTATTGCACGGCGCTGGGTGATGTTCAATTCGAATCAATTTTGGTTGCTATAAATAATATATATATATTTATTAAATATATGGAAATAAGTACCTAGTCCAGTTATAATACCATGCAAAAATTTTCGCTGTTCCTTTCTCATTTTCATTCATAACAAATTTTTTTTAAAACAAATGTTGTATACACATCATCCTGTTATAATCAGAGATGGATAATCATCGCGAATAATTTGATAAAAATACGAAAAAATTGCCAGAATTGGAAAATTTCCAGAAGCAAAAGAAAATTTAGAACATTTTATAAATATATTCATGAAAGTAAGAAAAATTTTAAAAATTAATTAATTTTCATGGAATTTTCGTATTTAGTCTCTGTAAGTTCAAGGAAACAATCTTTGTCGAATTTCACGTAATTTTCCGATTATCTGTTGCTGTGCTTTAAATATCTATCGATTTAAAACACATTCTCCGATATCAAAAAATTTTACCAATCTCTATGAAGTTTCTTGGATTGTTATGATTTACCATTGACGGTCTCAAATGTTCATAAAATCTCCCGATTTAGAAGAAACTGCCATCAACATTTCCGATTTCCATTAAAATGGGTAAATAAATTTTCAGTAAATTTAATAAATGTTTATTAATTAATTCAATATATTTCATGAATCAAATTTTCATCATTCAATTAAATATGAATAATTTCTCAGCCAATCTAAGAAATTTTCAGCCGTAATTTTGAATTTAAAGTTTCATCTTGAGCAATGGCATGCGGGTAATATCTCCATAAGGTGTGCATAATTTTATGACATAATTTTATGGCATAATTGTTAAAGCCTTTATCATATGCGCTTGTTTTTTTTAAAGAGAACATTACTTGTCTTCTTCTAACAGTGTTATTTCTAGAGTGCTTGCCGAATATTTTCCTCGGCCGGAAAAATATGTAAAAACACACAAAATTACTCGACAGTTCGGAACAAATTCGAAAAAATTTAAATTTATCTAAGAAAAATAGGAAATTCGTTAAGGCTCGCGTCGCGAAATTTTAATATCGGACATCGCGACATTTGATCCGGATTTTCCGATAATTTTCTTCGGATCGCAAAAAATGTAATGATGCAGATAGTTTATAAATTAGTTGAGAGGAAATACAAAAATATCAAAACTAAACATTTCGTATAAAAGCAATGCAAAAACTTAAAAGCTCCTTGAAAGACTTATATTCCGAACCTCATTTTGTACGTCTCTTCTATCCAGATAACGATTTTTCAATAAAATTTCAAATTTACCCAAAAAGCTGCAAAAATCTCGAAAGCTCATCGAAAGCTTAAAATTAAAATGCCATTTAAAATAATTTGGATCGAATATTTATCCGATTCATTATATTTAAATGAAATGTGGACTTTTTGCGGAAAGCTCTAAGTCTTGAACCTAATTTTTTACGTTTAAAAATCAATTTTCTATCCAGATAACGTTCCTTTACCGAAATTTCAAATTTTCAAAAAAATGCTTTAAAATTCACGAAAGCTCATTGAAAGCATATATTTATTCAAAATTTCAGGCCGATAGATGAATTTTTCAAGAAAGGGCAAAGCAGACAAGGACAATGATTGCCTTCTTTATGATAATTTGCCTTGAATTTAATTCAATTCATTAAAGTTTTGAAGAGATTTTAATTTTCCACGAAGCTTTTTAACGAAAGTTTCCAATTAAAATAGATTTGATAATGAATATAATAATGTTTCAACTGAAAGCTTTGGATAAAGTTTTGGAAGTTTCTTAAAGCTCGTTTCAGACAATTTTGAAATTCACAAAATGAAACATTTATTTTCCCCAAAAATAATAAATTACAGTTTTTATTAAAATTTTTGATAAATGAGGAATATCATCCCAAGCGATAGCATATTTGCTTGAAATATTTTGAATTATTCTGTACAATACATGAGTTATTAAATCAACTATTAAGCCATATAAATTATATCCGTAACCATAATACCTATTATCATTGCTAATCAAACATTAAATGAAACAGTGAAACTATCATAATAACTAACTTATTTACTGATTTACAGGAGTTCATAATAATTAAAAATTTAAATTAAGAAATAAAAAATGGACCGCGGGATATTTTACATTATTAACAGATTAATCCGATTTTATATTCAATAAAAATAACGGATGTTTACCAGATATTCAATTAATACAATATATTTTGGATATTATTTCGAATCCTATCCTTTTCGATCCCCACCCTTATACCTACATAGTAGTTCACAAACAAAAATTAAATAACCAAAGTACCTAGTTTTTCCTATCGAAGGAAACGGAAGTAAAGTAGATATAAAAGGAACCATGAATATTCTATTGTAAATGAAAAGTTCATTATCCTGAATAAACTCGTATTTACACAAGATAGCAGCGAGTATCCTGCGATAATAAAGCACACAACGTTGCTAAATTTCAAGTTTTATAAAAACGGAAGTAAAAAGTTTAAATTAATATAAAGTTAGTAGTTGGTTTTAAGTTATTATGAGAGTTTCTTTTCAATTGTTTCAATTTCCACAAGAAAAAAGAAAATGTTAAATACAAATTAGACACAAACCTCGAATGAATTTGAAAATTCTGCACCGGATGATAGTGGATTAGTACATTTATCATTTATGAATTTACCGTGTTTCTTTTTATTGGTGATGCAACTATTGCTACCACCACCCCCAGCCATTTCTAAGCGACATTTACTAGTTTTCTTTCCACAACTACTATTACTACTACTACTCGTTCCATTCGTGCCTTTTGTACATTTACCGGATGCTGTATGATGCCGTTGATGAGTATGATTATTATTTGGATGATGATGTCGATGGATTGAGGTAGAAGCAATTTTATTAGTTGCATTAGTTGTTATTGTATTAGTTGGTAAATATGTTGAATGGCATGTTGATGACGATGATTTCGGTAAATTCATGTAGACGGGAGCACTTTGGCAATTTCTTTGATTTGTCCGTGGTGCCGGAACCGGTGTTGTGCATTCATATGAACTATTTGATATGCCTGAATCGCTACGATAAACGCTAGTACGATCCGGTTCACAATTCATAAATTTATCGCATAGGACGGATGCAAATGAGCTTTCATGTTGCATAGATGATTCATGTATTTGTATTGAATCGGTTAAGTTTTCATAAAGGGGTTGATCGTTGTTACTGTTATAATCACCACCCATGCTACTACCACTACCATGTTGCAGTAGTAAATTTTGTGATATGTAAGGCATTGAATGGGTGACAGTTGACGTATTTATAAATTTTAATTTTTGTGCATCGCTAGCAAATGAATGATGTCGCTTACATTTATTTGTACGCATCGAATAGAATTGGGGCGCTTTCTTAATACCAATCGATTTTAATGAATTGAATTTCTTCTCAATTACATTTGGTTTTCTGGCTAGAAATGGATTACCAGCACCACCACCACCACCACACAAGCCCCCATTACTGATGGCTGTTGGCCCGAATGGTAATGTGGCGGGTGGCGGTCGAACTGCCGTATCATTACTTGTATAATTAAGGTAATTGTAACTGTTTATCGTGAAATTGGGAAAATTTCCATTTATCGGCGGATATATGTTAGATGGATATGTGGTCGGTATTGTCGATGTAGATGATGTAGCCGTTGTTGTCGATGGAAAGCTATTCGCTAGATTATAACTATTGTATGTGGCTGATGGATTTTTGGGACGTGGCGCCACACGTACCACATTACTTGTTGTTGATGTTGTTTGGTTAGGTTTTGGATAAAATTGCTGAAATACACATTTAAATTAGTAACAAGATGTTAATACACAAAACAAAATAAAACAAAATACAGGGAAACACAAAAAATGCAAGCAATTAAATTGCACAACCACAATAATATCTGCGTTTTTTTTTCTTGCCGACAAATGTTAAAATATTATTTCTGAAATGGTTTAGTTTATTTAAATAATGAATAATGCATTTTTTCGTAAGTGTTAAATGCAATGCTCAGCGTATACCTTTTTTAGTAATTTATGCAACATTGAAATGAAAGAGAATTAACATCCCTGAAAGCTTTCATTTATTTTAAAACAGATTTCTTTTCAAATAATTAAGCACGATGATGTAGACAGCAAAAACCATATTATTTCGGTATAATTAGCTTCATCAAAATGGATTATTTATTAAGTTCTCTTGGTGAGATTTAAATGGAATAATAAATAAAATTGATCAATAAATTTACTTAAAATTCATAAAAAAATTTTTCTTTAGGTGTAAGGATCGGTACTTTAAAAATCAACGACCGGAGGAATCATAACCTATACCAGGGATCGGCATCTCATGTCCCGAGGGCGGCATGCGGGCAGCTTTTACCAACTCAATTAATATTTGTGTAAAATTGATTAATATTTGATTGAATAAAAAAATGTAGAAATATTAAGATAGCTAATTATTTCATAGTGTTAATAAATTACTCTTAATTTTAGAAGGAAAATTTAATTGTAAGTTTATTTATAAAATATATGTAATATATAATTAATCAAAATAATATAAAGACTTCACCTGACTTTTTGCCGACGTTCTCTATACATTCTCAAATTTAACATACTTTTCGGATTTTTCCTATAACTTTCTCGAAATGTTTCGTGATATTTTCGGACTTCTTTCTCTTTTATACCCTTTCTGATTATTTTCCGGCTATATCCACTTTCGTTGACTTTTCCGACCTTTTATAAATTTTTCTAACATTTCTTCTGACTTTTTCCCAATTTTTCTTTAATTTTTCCGCAACTTTCAATTATTTTTACTGACTTTTTACTGTTTTTTATCAAGCTAACCATTTCGGAATTTTCCTGAATTTTCTACTATTATATGCTGATATTCTTACCAAATTTTTTGAATCTCGGAAATTTTTCAGACATTTTCCCACTTTTCTCGACTGTTAGCGGTTTTCCCCACACTATCCTGACGATGTCCTTGATCTTTTCTGACCTTTCTTAAAATTTCCTCGAATGTTTCTCAATATTTTCCTATCCTCTTCTATTCTTTCCGTATTTATCGTAATATACAGGCATCCCTCGAGTTAAGCGGTACTTGAGGTTATGCGAATTTCGAGTTACGCGGTACTTGACTTACGTGGTTTTCGTACAATTTTTATATAAAAGGCAAGACTCATCTCGATTTTGATAAAAGTATCAGAATTTGTTAAGGTTAGAAAAATATTCGACACGTATTACTTTGTTTTCGCGCCATACAACTTACAGTTACGAATACAGGGTAACATAAAATGTCGCACATTTGCTAAAATATCGGGATTTCTGTCTTGGTGTTACGCTGATAACTCCTGAATGGCTCGTTAAGCTTGCTTGGAAGATAATGGAAGAATTTTGAAAGTGCTATTAAAAAAATTTGTTAAAAAAATTCCTTTATAAAAAAAGTCTGGTTTTTCATTTTTTTCAAAATTTCACCCCCTTCCATAGAGAGACACCCCACAAAAAAATATTTTTTTCCAAAGCTCTAATCTTAATACATATCATATCAAGAACTTACGCTGGCACATGGGGTGGGTTTTTGAGATATAATTTTATGCTTTCACTTCTCTAACGTATTTCATACGTCATTGTTTAATAAAATATTTATGAAGATTTCTAGATTTAGATTTTTCCATATTGCCTAGGGACTATGTTTTAAAACTAATACTAGATAACAAAAATTGCTTGCATTGAAAATACATATTTCTCGCACTTGGAACGAAAGCTTCTCTTTTGTATGAGTTTCTAACTTCAAGTTACGCGGTTTTCAGTTACGCGGATCGAAATATAATAGTTTGCACTAATACTGAGTTTCGACTTACGCGATTTCGACATACGCGGAACTAATCAACCGCGTAATTCAAGGGACGCATGTATTTATATATTTATAGTATATATAATATTTATCGTAATTACTGCAAAAATGGCGCAAACATATATCGCAATATTTGGCTGTTAATTGCATGCTGTAGGTTTCGTAGGCATAGCCCCCTGAAGGCATCAAAGCCCTCTCAAAGCTTCTTGATTATTGTTATTTGGTTTCTTAGTAAAACCACTGTTAATTGGTTATTAGCTTTTACAAAGATACCACAAATAGGCAATAGTTATAGTTAATATTATCAGTACATAGAAAGCTCATCTAATCTGGAATTACTTACTTAATTATACTCGCTCTGAATTATTGAAAATAAATTATTTCACTATCGATCACAATTGCGAGGAAAAGGAGGTAATTTCGGATATGAAAGAATATAGGATAAAGTAGGGAGCAGCTTGAATAATTATTAACAACCATATGCGGGGATAATATCAATCCCGATAAGTTTTTTAGGATGGCAAAGGCAGGACATTTTTTAAAGGCATTTTTAAAATTTTTTCCTCCGAAGTTTCCAAAGGGAAATTTAATATTGAATCTGTCTTAAAAGAAACGGGCCGTGCGGGTTATACAGGTAACTTCGAATTCGGAAAATTAAGTAAATTTTAACAAAATTTAATATATCAGAAAATTAAAAAAAAATAAATAAATACAGCGGAAGTTCAATATAACGCACGAAATAATGATGGTGCACAATCGTTATATGAACAACTAGAAATGGAAATATTGTTCGTCATATGACATTTGCGCAAATCACCTCGTAAAAAATACCGGATTTGTTAAAAAACAATGTCTACATCGAGTATCGAGGTTTAGAATAAAGTGTTGAATAAAATGCTGACATTATGTGCTTTGGGGTCAATTCGGACTACTTTGGAGGCGACAATGAGATTTATGATGAATAATATATAATTCCTGAAACTTTTTGAACATGGTACCATACTTTATTTATTAAAAAATAAAAAAATTTTATTCTGTTTAATTTGCACTTCTAGAATGGAATTAAATAACAAATCTCAAGTTTTTCAAAAGAATAATATTGGAATAGCCTTGAGTGGGCTAATACACGTTATCTTGAATCTTTTAAATTTTGTTTTTCCAACCTGTAAATCGCCTTCCTATTCTGAGTACATTATTTGGGTAGCATTGTGGATTGTAGAATTCATATTTGTATTTAATCCAGAACAACTTCCTGATATTATTAGAATATCCCTGGTACCATTCATACTGGGAGATCATTGATTCAAAGTATATACTATATATCAGGTCGAAACGATTCGCAATATAAGCAAGCATTCTCTAAAGTAAAATATTTCTGAGATTTAAAGGCTATTTTAGAAATAAATCTGTCCACTGCTAAATATGCAGTTCATCGCCCCCTCATTTTTATGTTAATTATTTTATAATTTTTAAATATAATTCATATTCTTTTATATAGAATTATTAAACTCTTTATATTGAGCCCAAAAAAATATAATTTCTCCAGATGAAATTTAACATCCTTTTCTAGCTGATCAGATTTGAATTTCTAATTGAATATTCGACACCAATTTAGATGACCAAATATAAATTTTCTTATAACAAAATCATTTATTTCCTTACAATATAAAGATTTCAGGATAGGTATGATTAAGGTAGTCCTTAAATAAGAAATTCAATGCAGTTAAATTACAATAATTTTGACGTTTAATTCTTAAAAAAATTTCAAAATATTAAAAAAGTTAGAACTAGATAGTGGCCTGTTGAAATTTAATAATATTCTTCAATTGCATGCGTCCTCCAGGTCGAACCAATAATCTGAAAGAAAATTGTTGATAAGCATTATCTAGCAATATTATAAGTTTCGAAGTTATATTATAGGACTACCAGAATGAGTGATTTACTATCACACATTTTTAAAAATGATAGGTGTGAAATGTAATAATTTGAAATGAAAATGAGGGAAAGTCTTGAACTTTCATGGTCTTATATATGCGCCATTCATCTTTCAACAGGCCACTAGTTCTTATATTCTTCAACTTTTACTTTTCCAATTTTCTGTAGAACTATAAGGGTTGTAGGATATTAAATAAAAATTGATATAAGGTACACTGAAAAAATTATTAATCCAAGGATCAACAATTTTCTTGTTTGATTTCAATATCGATAATTTTTCACGAAATCGAACGGTTTCTTAGTTAAAAGAAACTTATTTTGGTTTG
>JANTOP010010517.1:0-15436 GCA_027564815.1 Symmerus nobilis | reverse complement strand
TAACATTACATTAATATTTTACTACTTGAAAATCTTGGTAGAATGTTATACTAAAATTCGTATAGTTATAGGATAGTGTTGTAGTTTACTACAAAGTATGATTAGATAACATATGTTTGAGATTTGAGTACATAATTTTAATTTTTATACATTGTTGTTACTGGGAAATTATCAAAATTTGTTTTTAGGGGGGAAGGTTTAAAAGAATTGGATTATCTAAATTCTTAAACCTTCTTAAACCAGAACTTAATAGCTCATACGACACATATCAGAATGATACAATTCCAGAAGTACTTATAAATAAATTATCCTTGATATTAACATATCGAAGAATAAGAGATGAGTCAATTTCTAGATATTATAAAAAATGAAATTCAGATATTTTTTAAATTAAGGGATTACATATGGTTGGAAACCGGGAAGCCTCGTAATTTTTATTTAATCCTTGTTTATATACAATATAATGCAATAAAAGGTTTTAAATGAACGAAATTAAGAATGTTGCTCAGGCTCTGCACATTAACACCAGAAATAACTCTGGAAAATTTGGAATAGATCGGTCTAATACTTTTAGAAATTTTGGTGACCGCAACACCCTTTTTCCAAAAACACTGTTTTGAGATAATCGTGTTTAAAGTTTCAAATTTTCATGTTTTTCTTAGTTGAACTAACTAGTGAATCGATTCCATAAAATATTGAGGGAATATTTTTGGGAATACGTATGTTAGGAAATTAGATTTTTCTGGCCAACCAATTAGATGTAACCCCTTAAACAAATAAAATGACTAAACTCAGAGAAAGGAGTTTTGGAATTTTCTACAGGATATTTGGTTGATCACGATTTAGAATATTGACTAAATTTCTTGCCAACTTTATGTCGATATCCATAGCTATCGACGATGATAGCACGTGTCCCAAACTTAAAACTGAGCTTTTAAGCTTTCGTAAAATATTTGTATGGAAGTTTGGAATTTGATTACCATTTATAATTGTTTGGATAGTAATTAGAAAACAAAATGAATTAAATATTATTCTAAGCTTAAAGCTTTCGCGAAAGTGTACTAGTAGTAAGTTGTGAGGAGCAATTAAATTACTTGAATGGAAAATAGGTGTCAATATGAATAATATTATGTCCCAAACCTAAAGTATTCATTGAACTTTTAAGCTTTCGTAAAGCTTTTGTAGGAAAACTTCATATTTGATTAAAACATAATTACTCGGGTTAAAATTACATTATTCGGGTTAAAATTAGATTTAAAAACGAATAAAATTTTATTCAAAACTCAAAGCTTTAGCTGAGCTATTAAAATTATGAGAGGCTTTTGTCGCAACAGTTTGAATTTCATTGCAGTTAAATTATTTGGATGGAAAGTAGGTTTTAATACGAGTAAAATTATGCTCCTACCAAAATTCAATCTTTGAGCTTTTAAACTTTCGGAGCTTTTATAGAAACCTCAAATTTGATTAATATTTGATTATCCTGATTAAAATTAGATTTGCAAACATATAAAATTTTATTCAAAACTCAAAGCTTTCTCTGAGCTATTAAGATTATGAGGAGCTTTCGTCGTAAGAGTTTAAATTTCGTTGCAGTTAAATTATTCGGATGGAAAATAGGTTTCAATACGAAATTATGTTCCGAACAAAAGTCACTCTTTGAGCTTTTAAGGATTGAATTTAGATTTGAAAACGTATAACATTTAATTCAAAACTTAAAACTTTAGGTGATTTCTTAAGCCTTTCAGATAACATTTTAAGCTCCTCTACAGGTACCATACGTTTAAATCTACATCCCAAAGTTGAACCTTTCTTAAGGGGCACAACTAGTGTGACAGCCTAAAAAAAAGGCGATTTTTGGGAAATTAAAAAAAAACTTCTGTATCAATTGTTTTAAAGTTTTAAGGGTATATTTATACATATTTTAAGAATACACAGTAAAATTTTTGAAGAAAAAAATTAAATATTTTTCGAGTTACACGCGATCCCCGACGGCGCTAAAAAAAAAGGTCCTCCACTGCTGCAGTAATTCCGGTCTTCTCCGTGGATGAAAAATAAAAAAAAAATCTCGTTAAACTAGAAGATATTGTCCGTACAATGACCCTCGGTCGAAAAAAAAATCAAAAATTGACAAAAAAAAAGTTGAATTTTACCCAAAATTTTGGTGGTTTTTGGCCTGCCAAAATTCGATTTTTGATCAGATCAAAAAACTGGAGGGTCATTGTATGGAGAACTTTATACAGAACATGCAGAAAAGTTCAAGTACAATTTTATAGTGATCGGATCATTTGTCTCCGAGTAATCACTGCAGTAAATTCGAAAAATGCTGTTTCGAGAAAAACGCGTTTAAAGATAAAATGATCGTGCTAATACAACTATTAACTGCCGAGCGGTTACTCTTCAAATGGCTGTAACTCAAAAACTATTTGAGATATCGATTTAAAATTGTAGTATGTTATTTTTAAAGGCATAACTTATCGAAATATGAAAAAAAATCGATTTTTTTAAAATTTCACACTAGTTGTGCCCCTTAAAGCATTGAAAGTTTTCGTAATGCATTTTCAGAAACGTTTCCGATTTGATTAAAATTTAATTATTCGGATAGAAATTAAATTTCAAAACAGCTTTTCAAAACTTAAAGCTTCTCTATGTATTTTTAAATTTATTCAGAGCTTTCGGACAAATGTACAATATTGGTTAATTTTAAGTGTATTTCTTTAATATTTATTTTTATTTTATAAATTTTACTGCTGACTTTAGACAAATTAATTTTAATTTAAAAATATATGAATTATGAATGGGTTTCTTGATCCCAGAAATATTTTCTTGATACCAGAAATACTTTTATAACAATTTCTAGGACCCAGATTAGAATTAGGGAATTAAAATTTTATAATTAATTTCAAGAAAATGGATTAAAGCCTCAGAATTTCGGGATATAATCAACGCCAGAGCGAATTTCTAAGCTCCATTTCTCAGATTTTTTTTTTTTAATTAAATAATCGATTGCTTAGTAGACATTTAAATAGATTTCTTAAAAGCTTGCCATCAGATTCATTACTTTTTAACCTGAACGCTATTCAACCAATTAGTTAGATTTTATTAAGCATTTTATTAGATTGACTTTCGAAATTTTCTAAAAATCAGGAAATTCAACGAACAATTTATTAAAAATCTGAGACTTTTAATTTGTTTCCAAAATTTGATGAATTATTACGATTTTCAAGAATTGTCCCGAATTGATTTATCAAATCAATTTTTTCAAATTGTCCCGACTGCGACTCGGTCAAATTTAATCAATATTCAGGGTTGTGAATTCTATAAAATGTTCCGAGTTTAATGGTAATTTTGGAATTTTACTAAAATTCAAAAAATTTATCGATCTCATAAAATCCCCTGATTTGTCTAAATTTTGTGGATATTTATGAATATTCACTACTTTTACGAAAATTTTAAAAATTTCACGAAATTTTGTAATTTCCACCAAAATTTTTACATTTTAAAAAATTTTCCAATTTTCATAAAATTTTCCGATTTTCATGTTTTTTTCCGATTTCCGGACCTTTTTGGAAGTAATTTTTTGCCGTGGTTATATTTGATGAAGAAGATTGACCTGAGATTGTCTCTTCTACATTAACATAATTTACCATGAAAGTGGGTTCACCTTGGGCTCTAGAATTAACAGATGCTTCCCTCGCCAGTATAAATTTGATTTGGCAGTTTAAATTTGTAGTAGTTAGTACTATAGCCGGCTAACTATTAGCTGAAGATTGATCGGGCAAACTCATTCGAAATGTCGGAGTTAATATTTAGAAAGATTTCGGGGAAAATTAACAAATATTTGAACAGTTCATGCAATCCACTAAATTTTATAAAAAAGCAAGAAATTGATTAAATTGTAGAAAATTGGGAAATAATTGTAGTTCGACCAATCAAATTCCTTAAATTTCACTAAATATCCCTAATCTTTTTAATCTTCAATTTATCCAATAAATGCATAAAATTCTAAGATTCCATGTTCATAAAGGATTCCATAACAGTCGTTACGGCATTTTTGGGTCTATTCAGTAAATCAGTCAATTTCGTAGCATATTTTATTTATTAATATTCAAGGGATTCTCCAAAAATTCTCGATTTAAATTAAATTTTTGCATTTACGATTTACGAATTGGAAATGGTAAACTTCTAAACCATCCCTCGACATAAATAATTATGAAACATAAATTTCGTATGAAGAAAATAACAAAGTTCTCCCATCAACCTTCATGAGGTGATTAAAGTTCTCTGATTAATTTGTACACACACGCAAACACATGTAAATTTATTATGCTCGGGTTCTGAAGATAATCAAACATTCAGCTTTGTAGGACAATTTAAAGAGAAGCCGTTAGAGAATTTAATTTTGAATGGAAATCAAAGAAATTCCATTGCGGTTAAAAATCCTGCCAACATTGTACAGGCATGATGAGAATACATCCCTGATGAGAATGTCTCCCTGTCCAACAAATTAAATAAAAATTTGGCTTCATTACATTTTCCATGGTCCTAGGGGTCTGTAAGGTAGATGCCACACTTAAGGTCGCATGCGATAATTTGATGTCTATAATTTCTATCTGAAATCATAGCTGAAATATCAAGCGATTATAGCGTCAATAGCATTACATATTTTGGTTCAAAATTTCGATGAGTTTTGACGAATTTCATGAAGCTTTCGTTTATAATTTTTTAATTTCGATCACAATAAATGAAAGGGATGAAAAATGTATTTAAAAACGTATAAAATTGTATCTAAAACTTTAAGCTTTCTTTGAGCTTTTAGGTTTTCACCGAGCTTTTCTTGGAAAATTTCAAAATTCCTAGGTTCCAATTTAATTATCCGGATAGAAAATATAAAAATTCAAAAAAATCAACTTTAATTTTAATTTAAAGCTTTCAGTAAGTTTTTCTATTGTTTACAAAGCTTTTTTTAGAGAAAATTCTAAATGTTGGTAACACAAAATTGTTTGAATGGAAAATAGAGTTAGAAACGAAAAACCTTATTTCTTAAATCAAAAGCTTTTATTGAGCTTTTAATGGAAAATTTCAAATTTAATAAATAAAGTAAAAAACCTATTAAAAATTCATTCCGATATGAAAATCAGTGGTTTTTAGTGAAATTCAGTGAAATTATACATTTTCTATACAAATCGAAATAATTTCAATGAAATTAAAAGTTTTTTAAAAATTCAAAAGTGATTCATTGAAAGAATGAAATTCGTTATCTGATAAAATTAAAATCATCCGGTATTGGCCAACAAATTCTATTTTTAAAACCCCGGTTAAAACGGCAATGTAAACATTCAATGAATTCGTTGGATTTTTATACCAAAATTCAAAAAGAAAAAAATTTTAATCTAATGATGGGAAATTATTTCTAAGTAATTTTTGAAGAGATTTTGTTAAGAAAATTTTTTCAAAAAATTAACCGTTATTTTTTATTTTATTGATCGGAAACCAAAATTCAAAGCGAGAAACCAAAAATCATGCAGAAATTTTTAGATTTCTAAGAAATCGACTTTGGACATAATTTTAAAAATATAACTTGTTAGACAACCCCTTAAGGTTTAATGGTAATAGATGTATTTAACCATTCCCTAAATGGATCGTAATTGAAATTTTGAAATTTCAACGTTTCGAGGAAATTATTGACTTTCTAAAAGAAACCAAGAATTGAATATTTATATCTAACGTGAACCACCACCAAATTTAGGGGTTTTAATTTTTAAAAATTCTTTATTAATTTCGAAAAAATTCTGGGTCATTTAATTTCGAAATTTCAAAAAATTAAATAATTGTCAAAATTATTTAAATCAGAATCAGTCAATTATCTCGGATATAATCTAAGAAATTCAGACTTATTCATTCAATAATGAACAAGTTTAATATCTGAATTAAAAGCCATTCGTTGGATGGTATTTTTTTCTGCACAATCAGTTCTTCTAAATTTTTATTTTATTTTTAAACAATCCCTAATATGACCCTTCCCTTAAAATAAATACTAAATTTTTAATTCCAGTAATAGGTAAATCCTAGTCGAATTAGTTATACCCTTCACATAAAATTAAACCGTCAATTCATCTTAATCCCAGAGCGATCCCATGATAGTTTATTATATAGGCGAAAGTCGTTTTATTTAATTAGACAGGATATCCCGTAATTAATTTTTCAACTTGTTGATGTATTATTATTTTAATTTTAATTAAACGCATACAATTACATATATCCAGGTGAATTAATTTTCTATCGTTATTTTCACTTCAACAAAAATCACGCAACTTCTTTTCTCGCAACAGTTTACCTTTAGGTTGGCTTGGTTATGAAATAAATGGACTTTCTGTAATATAATGAAATTGTAGACATGAATCTGGATAATATCATAAATTAACATAAAATAATTATTAATTATTATTTTTTCTTAAAACTCGTATATATTTTGTATATATACGGTGATGAGAATGGGAGGTTGAAAAGTTTGTTCAGTTATTCCATTTAATATTTATTAAAATACTAACTTTTCCGCCAACCCTCCCATAATTTAATATAAAACTTACCGTAACCTCTCGAACATAATCACACGATACGACAAAAAAAAATATTTTCTCATTAAATTTTAATTAATAAAAAAATCCAATTAAAATGTTCTATTCCATATAGAATCGATCACAACCCCCAACAAGGATTGTACGATTTACTAATCAAAAATGCATCGTACAGTCGAGATAACGGTCGATTTGAGTGTCGAATAAAGGCGGTCGGTACCGGTGCCGATGTCCATCAACAATATTATAATTTAACGGTGCTAACGATACCACAACCGCCACTTGTTGCCCCCGGTACCGTATCGGTGGCAACGGAAGATAAAAAAATCGATTTAACGTGTAGCAGTATCGGTGGTTCACCGGATCCAACTATAACGTAAGTCAATCAATTAATTATCTGGAAGAAAAATTATAAAATAAGGAAAGATGATATCTAACCTCCCCGGTGATTAATTATCAATTTTTTTTTTACTCCCTATCCTTCTTTCAATCCTTCAATCGAATAGATGGTATCGTGAGGGTAGTTCAACACCATTACAAGCACCTGTTACAAAAGGTGGTTCAAAGGATCATCAAACAGCCAGCACATTATCAATAACACCGAAACGGGAGGATGACGGCGCTAAATTTGTATGCGTTGTATGGAATCGGGCAATGGCTGATGGGAAGCGACTTGAAGCCACGGTTACATTAAGCGTTAACTGTAAGTTTTCTTTTTATTTATATTTTTATAGAATCATTTCCTGCGGCAAATGTTGTCGTCTATTTAATCATCATTTTATTGACTTAATAAAAGAAAATTTTAATGGTTTATTTTTCTTTCATTTTTTTCCCCGGAAAAATCATGTATTTTATCGGACGAGGAGAAACGCTAAATATTTTCTCTTTAAATAAAAATTGTTTTTGGGTTTTCTAGACCGTTAATAAATCAATTAGGATTTGTTTTAATGGATGCTCGTATTACCTTTTGGGTAAACTAATTTAAACGGCGGTATTTTAAGTTTAACCTTAAGATTAGCGGTTATAATAATCGTAATAAATTACGAGGAGTCAACATTTCTTTTATATTTAAGGAAATTGGTATATATCGGTAATAATTGAATTTATTAATAATACCTTGACCCCTATAAATGCCTGAATGCGTGGTTTGGCATCTACCTTCCAAAGGTTATTTCTAAGAATTTGTCTCCTTTAAAATCTATTTTCTATCCCAATAATTTAACCTTATTGAAATTTAAAATTGTTTGAAACGGGCTTTAGGAAACTGTCAAAAGCTTATCCAAAGCTTTTAATTAAAATATAAATTTATTCAATACCAAATCTATTTTATATCCCAATAAATAAACTTATAAATGAAATCGGCATTTTTTTTTAAAGCGCTGTGTAAAATTAAAATCTCTATCTCTCGGTCTGAAATTTTGCATAAATATATGCTTTTAATGAGCTTTCTAGATTTTTAAGTATTTTTTTTTATTAATTAAAATAATTATGTGTTCAAAATATGTAAGAAATTAAATAAAAATAAATATATTTCTCCAATATTAACAAAGGAAATGTTTTAAAAAAAAACTCACCTGACGGACCCACCGATGTTTTAAAATAATTATATTGCTGGTTGATGCTGTCTGGGTCTTTTTATAGCTGCCTCATCGAAAAAACGACCCGATTTCGTAACACTTCATTTCTCAAAATTATTTCTTAGTAATCACTCAAATTTAAAGAATATTTCCCAATTTTTTTTTATTATTTTTAATCAAAAATTTTATTTAATCGCCCGATAAGATAGGAGATGATGCAGATGCTAGATATAAAATGGAAAAATCCCACAGACAGGATATGTATTTATTTTGAATAAATCATGGATAAGTAAATATAGAAAATTATTTGGTATATTTAAGGATCATGAGGTGGATCACATAAGTTAGCAATATTTAATTTAAAGAAAATGGGTATAATTTCTATTCGTTCATTCATCTAAGCTGCAAATTCTAATCTAAAGATATAAATCTTTAGATATCTCTCAAGGAAATAAATTTCGATCTTATTAATTAATTAATTTGCTTGATCCCGATTTTAAAATATTTCGCGGTGCAAACACTAGAACACGATTTTTTACGGATCCCCGCACTTTTTGCTTGCCTTTTTTGATTAATCTCTAAGTAGTACCATGAAAATTCTTTAATAATTTTAATACATAAATTAATTAAATTATTTTGACCTCTTTGCATGATTTGGAGGTCATTTTTAATTTAAATTCTAACTAATTTTAATTTGCAGCTATAATAAAATATTGTAATGCTACTTACCCAATTAACAATTCGATGGTCTCGGTGAAGTCAGTGTATGTTCCTGTAAATAGAAAAATTTCATTCAAATTGTTATCCCCAAAATCCTGAAATTAGTTTTTAGTATCGCTCATCGACTACTCAGGAATAATGGAATAATCAAATTTGAGCGAATTTTTTCTTAAAAAAAAATTTGGAACAAAAAAGATCAGGAAAAATAATTGAACAAAATCGAGGTTTTTTAAAAAATCATAACTCACTCTGAAAATTTTTTATTATAAAATCATGAAATTTGTTTTTAGTTTAGCTCATCATTTATTCAGGAAGAAATTTTCAAACAAATCGAGTGAATTTTTATCAAAAAAAATTCAATTTAAAAATATTGATCAAATAAACAGCCCGAAAATGAACTGAAGATTGTTAAAGAAAATCATGGATTTTTAAAAGCTCATAAATCGCTCAAAAAATTTTTTTTTCCAAAATCCTGAAATTACTTCTTAGTTTCACTCATAAACTACTCAACAAAAAAATATCAGCGAAATCTAACATATATTTGTATGGACGTCATACATTTTTATTTATGACCTCTGGTGGCCCAATTTCTTCAATTCATATTCCCAATATATGAAAGAAAATTAATTTAAAAATTGTTAGGAGATCAATTTTCTTTTCTAAATTATTGAATAGCTAATAATATGATGATTCTCTATCATTTATCATGGTGGGCAATTTTACCATGAATGTTGATTGGCATTGTAAAATAGCAATAACTCCTAAAATATATAGTAAAAGGTACAAAGGTCATTTAGTTCATATGATGCCATTTTTGAATTAATTTCCCAGAGTCGGTCGAGAAAAATCTATAAAATCTCAAAATTGTTGATTTTTTTTTAAAAAATTACCCTAACGAAATCTCTTCTGAAATTACTTAGAAATAATTTGGTTTCATAAGATTAGAATGTTTTTATATTTATTTCTTAAAAAATTATTTGGAAAATTTTCAGCAAAAATTGATCGAGATTTTTCAAAGGTGTTTAGAAATATATCTGTGGCTCCAAGCATTAATCGCTTAAGTCGACTTAAGACGAAATTGAGTTATGAACACCATCGTATTCTCCATGTACGATTGCGTATACCCACAAAAATTCACAACCGAATTCTTTAATTTGACCAAAATATAGCTATTTGAAGAAATGCATAACCGCGTAACTTCATGTATCGGAGTAAATTTATAAAACTTTAAATCGCTCTCCTGAAAAATTGCGAAAAACGACTTAAGCGGTTAATGCTTGGACCACAGATATGTTGTGAGAGTACCTTATAGTATTATTAGATTACTCTAGTTATCCACTATTTGAATCCATTTTGGAATTTGTAGAATTAAATGCACTGGGAGAATTAAAAATGTTTTCCGGGAAACTACCAATTTCTTGGGTATAATTTGAAATCGATCACACTAAAATCAGGTGAATAATTTTTTGATAAAGTTTGTCTTATCATTTGTTCGCAACCTGTTTACGGAACGAATTCTGCTTCCTTCGGAACCTGAAACATGAATTTTCGAATGATTGGAAAAAATGTAATAAAGATAAATAGAAAATATTTAATAAAACATCATTCCATGAGCTTACAATATTTTTAAAGTTCATTCTCGAAAAGTTGAAATTTCGTTAAAAGGACGTTATGTGGATAGGAAAAGAGCTTTTATACAATACGTAAAAAATTAGGTTCGAATGTTAGAGCTTTCGTTGAGCTTGGATAAGTATTAAGCTTTCGTTAATAGTTTGGATAAGCTTTTTGTGAATTGATTTAAATTTAATGAATCGAATAAAAATTCGATTCTCAATTATATAAAATAACATTTTCATTTTTAGCTTTCGATGAGCTTTCAGGATCTTGATAGAAAATGGATTTTAAAACCTCAAAATAAAAGGTTCGGAAAATAAAGCTTTCTGGGAGCTTTAAATTTTTGGAAGAGCTTTTTCACGAAAAGTTAACTTTTGGTATTCTTGTATTTTTCCTCAACTAATTTTGAAACATTCTTCATCATTACATTTTTTTTTTTGAATTCGAAGAAAATTATCGGGAAATTCGGATCAAATGTCGCGATGTCCGATATTTAAATTTCTCGGTGCGAGTCTTTACGAATTTTTGATTTTTCTTAGATAAATTTCAACTTTCCCGAACTATTTAATTTTTATATTTTTACCTAACTGTCAAAGCAACTTTCTGCGTTTCCATTTTTTTTCCGGCCAGAGAAGTCCAGAATGTTACATTTATCTTACGCGTAATATGGGACTGTTTGCACCAATTCACCAAAGTTCCTAACTGCTCTGATAAATATTCTAAAATCCAGAATATTCCTTTTAATTTGTTTCAAAACTTGTAATTAATTTAGAAAAACTCGAAAATTTTAGATATCCCTTAATAAATGGCCAAGAACACACGTAAATTTGAAGAAAATTCAGAATGGGCAGTAAAGTTAAATGAAATTTCTTAATTTCATTCTTCGAATTTTTTTCCAATTTTCCAGGGATTTTCTAATTTTCATTCGTTTTCTGATTTTCCTTAAAATTTTTTTCTTCTCAAACAAGATACCTACTTACATGCAGCGAATATTTATCAATCGAACGCGATATTCTTCCTTCAATATTCATCGAGTTTTTGAAAATGTTTTGAAATGAAAGGGAAGAAATGTGATGTCAAAAGCTATTTTAAAAAAATTTAATCACTGAGGACGACATTGTATTTTGACTGAGGAAATTCAAGTTTTACTTGGAAGTTTTTCGGCGGGTAAATGACTAAGGTATATTGTTTAGATGAATCTATGATGATCATTTTTTGAAGCAAATTATTTTCCATAATTTGGCGGTTTACTGAACGGTGACAGTAAATTGATTTAGGGAAAAATTTCGTCATTAATTTCGGGTGGAGACTTAAAATAATAAAAATAAAGAAATGTTCAATAATTTCAATAAAATTGTCCAAATTGATTTTCCAAAAATTCTTCAAAATTGTCCAAATTTATCGAAATTTTTAAATTTTAATAAAAACATCCAAATTTTTATAAAATATTCAAATTGTTATGAAATTTTCTAATTTTTATGAAATTTCTCGAAATTTTGATATTTTAATCAAATTTTCCGATTTAAATTTAAAATTTTTTTGGTTTTCAGAGATTATTTGAAAATTTTCAATTGCCGAGAGTTTTTACGTTTTTTAAAAAATATTGTTAAACATTTTATTTAATTTTTTCCGGAAATTACAGACATTTCCTCAGAAATGCTCATCAAAATTCGAGGGTAAACTTTTTCCAAAAATTCCTCTAACAAGATTAATTCATTAGTTATACAGAAACAATTCGTTATGATTACTTTCGTCCAGTCCTGAAGATAAGGTTATGGGATTTCGGAATTGGTCGAGAATCTCGATCTCAAAACAATAATTTTTAAATAGATTTTTCTTTAAGTTAAAGGACATGACACACTATTCTTTGATTAAAAAGGTTAGTATATAATTGATAAGACTATTTTAAACATCTATTATCCAGAATTTAACGCTCTTCTATCAATGGCTTAAAGTTTAAGATTTTCATAGAAATTTCTTTGCATAATACATTACTTGGACGGATGGGGATGGTGTCCCGGATCCTCACTTAGGAGCTTTCGTCCCTTTTCAAAAAATTAACACAAATTGTATTTTTACCTTTTTTATTTCTCTTTCACTTTCTGGTCTTTCTCAATTTAGTATGCCAATTGTGGCCGCAGTGCATTATTATCAAATCTATATCGTCAAGAAAAATCAATCTTGTTTAATTTAATTTACTATTACTAAATTATAATTTTAGTACTTTTTTATCGATTATATAATTAGTACTGCTGCGATAATATACAATGATATTTATACATATTTGTTTAATTTATATTTTTGCCTAAATTTATATAATGCAATATTAGATTGAATTTATATAATGCAATTAATTTTATTTCCATTTATTCCATTCCATTTATTAAACCCGGATGCTATATCTTCCATTAATCCAAATTTTATTTTTATATTTTATAAATCTAACTTAGATTTAATTAAATGCATTCGATATGATATGAAACGATTCTAAAATATTTATTAACATTTTGTTAATTTTTTTAATTTAACTTTTTTAATTTTCCCGATTACCCCATTAGATTTAATCTGGGTTTATCCCCAATTATTAATACTAATCTATATCTTGTTAAATAATCAATATTATTATGTTAAGACCAAATGACCCCGGTGGAAAATTCCATATTACAATGGGAATATATAAGCAAATAGAAAATTGCTATAAATCTATATAAATTCTATTTTGTTTCGTCGGAAAATTTTTATTAAATTTTTTGGTTTTTCATCTCAAAGTATTGCTTTCCTCGTGTTTAACTACAAGAAGTTTTCTTTTTTTTTTCTCGTCTGGTTAATAATTTTCCAGAACAATAAAGTATTTCCCTCTTTGTTATGAGGAAATTTGTATAATAATTTGAATAACATTTTATTTCATGTTTGTTTGCTCCAGTTTTTTCATAGTGAATGTAATATTTCCCCAAAAAAAAAGAAAGATATTATTTGTAAAAACAAATATGAAAATTACAGAACTAAATCTGCCAACTTATTAAACATTTCCGTTTCCTGCGAGGTTTCGTAATTTTACAATTCCCGGATATAGTTAGATTGGCACGCATATTTTAAACGGGAAACAAAGAAAAATCCCTTAAAGCAATTTATTATACGATTTCTGTTTGATAAGAAATAAATTTGAAAGAAGCCTTTCGATAATCCATTGTATTAAATGCGATTATGAAATTTCTAATCCCACCCATTAACCTACGCCAAACGACAAAATAATAATAATTTTCTAAACTTTATTAATTTGCTTGGAATATAAATTTTTCAAATCCATAAATAGATTATTAAAACAGAGCTCGGCATTGTTTTCATAATATAGTACCTACAGGAAACATTACAAGTCACACTTAAAAGATTTATTTATTCCAAAGCGATCATACTGCCATACCTATCGCAATACCAAGTATATCTCACCCATTTACATAAAGAGATATTCCGGGGAGTTTTAATGGATAAATCCACATAAAATGCCATTATAATTTCAAAATATATGATGTGTTAAAATAATTTACCGTCTTTGAAAACAATAAATTTCAATTTGAAACTGGATAGTAGTACTCGTTATTGTATTAGGGAAACGAATGGGTTGTAAAGGTGGGCGAAATAGGAAATATTTTCCCAAAATAAAAAACAAGAAAAACAATTAAAGGAAACTATAAATTAAATTGTTTTATATGATTTTCTGTTGGAAAAGGAACATTTCGAAACCAATTATATACAATTTTTATTATTTAAAAAGAAAAGCGTTTCCGATTTATTTCCCAACAAATTCAATTCCCTGATAATTATTTAATTATTATTTTCAATTAAATGTTATTGTCATTTTGATTTTAATTATATTTCTTTAAGTGTATAATTGATCGTAAATAATTGATCGTTTAGGGTTTGGGTTAACGAGTTGTTCTCTTTTAGTAAAGGATATTATTTCCCTCTTAGATTTAAGAATAATATGTAATTTAGATTTATGAATAAAATTATATTGAAAATATGATGAAATATATGAAATTTCGTTCGGCAGCTTATGACAACAATTTTAATTCAAAATTTGATTTTTGCCTTTATTTTAAAAATAAAAACGATGTAATTATACCTCAGTTTAGACTAGTTTTTAAAATTTTTTATCTCGAAAAGATGAGGTTTATTTTACCAGATACAGAAAGGATCTGACTATAAAACGTCCACGGAAGGTATATTAAAACTCAATGATTTTCTTGGATTTTTTGCAGATAAAAGTTATTAATTTCAAATACTCGGATAATCCACTGATCCAACTGAAACTTTGATCCGCTGATAGAACTGATAGCGTTAACTTCTGTATAATAGATATTTATTTGCTTAATAAAACGATAATATTTTATGTCCTTAAACTTAAAGAAAATTCTATTTAAAAGTTATTGTTTGGAGATGGGGATTTTCCAGCATTTCGTCCATATTTCGTAGATAAGCTTGAAACAGAACATTTTCTTCAGGACTGACCGAATGTAATCATACCGAATTTTATCTATATAATTATTGAATAAATCCTTGTTATAGGAATTTTTGAAAAAAGTTTACCCTCGAATTTTGATGAGCATTTCTGAGGAAATGTCTGTCATTTTCGGGAAAAATGAAATAAAATATTTAAATTTTGAAATGAAAGCATTTCATTAATAATATTTTTTAAAAATTCTCGGCAATTGGAAAATTTAAAAAAAATGTTAGAAAATCAATAAAATTTCTGAATTGGCAGTTTTGAAAAATTTTGAAAATATTTGAAAAATTTTGAAAAATTTGTAGATTTTATTCCATAGACAATTTTCCGTTTTTGGGATTTTCTAAATATTTTAGAAACCCATTTTCTGAATCGAGATCGAAAAATTTGATAAAAATCGGAAAATTTCATGAAAATTAGAAAATTTTATAACAATTTGAACATTT
>JANTOP010010506.1:0-15436 GCA_027564815.1 Symmerus nobilis | reverse complement strand
TGTACTCGTCGCTATTTATCGTTTTCTATGAAAAACTCATAGAGGAAAGAGAATGTTCTTAATATAAGTTTTCTGTGGTACAGCTTTACAGCTTCTTCAAATGTTTGTGAATTTTATTCTGTAATTCTAAATAACGTTGGATTGACTCGATGAAAATAATGTCTGGCTCTGATTGCTGATATACGAGTATATAATTTCATACCAAATTTGAATCATTTGCATATTTGTATAAATAAAATTCTGGTCATAAAATTCTGCACACTCAATGGAGATATAGACTACACGCTACTGTATTTGATATCATTCTGGGCTTTCCTAATGTATGTCTGTGCAAAATTTTAGGTGCATTTTTAAAAAATTACCTACAAAGGGACAGTGTATGGCTTAAAATTAACAATTTAAAAATTATTTTAAGCTATTAGGGTTATATACTATAAATTCCTTTGTCCCTTTATTTTTCTCGGGTAGGAAATGTTGGTCTACCATGAATATTTGTAATAGAAATACCACCTCTTACAGAGAACATTCAAAGTTTTATATCCTTATAATACTTTTTCGTCCGTAACTACATAAATATATTAAACATAGATGTTCCTTATTCTATATTTTATGCAAATTATTTCCATGCTCCACAGTATTAATACATATCTTATCATATCTCCATCTGAACAGACAATCCAACTTATATAAATTATGCATCATGCGTTCAATGCATAAATTCTGGTTTCGTGATATTATAAAGATACGGTGTGGTAGTAAGTAAGTATATCAATCCGACATATTTAACAGTAGAAATATAAATATATATTATCTAATATCGTACGATGAACACCTCAAGTCTTTGGCCTTTGGTTCGTTACCTAGTATATATTATATCTAATGACCAACGGACGATTCAAAATAATGAATATTAATACAATTATGTCTTTTTATTGTTGCTGAAACATTTTCCAGACTTAACTTCATTAAGCAGATACATACTATATCAATCCCACCCATTCAAAAAAGAGGTGATATTTTAATATTAAATAGAATAATTGCCTGAATTAGATTACAAAAGAAAAATACGTTAATTTTCCAAACGCAACCACCTCTGGACCTGCTCATTTTCCTTCAAGAGTGTTTAACGTGAATATTAAATTACCCGCTTGACAAACCTGAAGAAAATTCTATTAACTCGGGAATTAAGAAAAAATAATGTTTCTATAACAACGACGGAAGTAGCTCTTCTCACAATTTATTATTTAAATATGTTGAACTAGGAAAGGGAAAAACTTTTTCTTTTTTTTTTTTGAAGAAGAAGAATTTTCTTTGGTTTTTTACACCGACTTGAAAATGAAGTATTAAGTATTCAAGCTTTCACATAATTAACGAAATTTATCACCCAAATGTTTTAGATTTAAGTGGTTGAATGGAGTAAATATAATAATTTAAAATGAGTGGATAGAAAATGCAGATTTTTCCTTTATTTTCTATTTTTATAAAACTCATCTAACCAATCTGCTAATAAGAAGACTTCATATATTATCCTAATAAAAGTACAAAGCGAAACACGTTAGCGAAAGTTCATTTGGGTGCAGAATGGATTGAAATTTTTGGTGAGATAGAAATATATACATTGATTTTTTATAGCTTTGACTCTATTACTGAAAAATCTGTTTAATTAATTCCGATGAACATTTATTGTTGAAAAGGAACTTCTGGAAACCCGTCATTGTATATTTACAAAAGTGATGAAATTTTAAAAAGTTCAAAAGTTGTATAATAAAATATTACACTCGGTAAGAGCTCCCGGCTTATAATCAACTTTTCGAGTAAAGGAATTTTTTTTTCAGATTTGATACGGTTAACAGAAGTTTCTTTCATTCCTATGTAAAATAGATTTACTTCCTTTTCAAAATCAGAAGTTTTAAAATGATTTTTTCTCATTTAAGTACTTTACCTTTCTTTTGGATTCCATGAATTAGAAGGCATCTTTAGACGATTACTTCTAAAAACAGTAAATAAAAGTTCACATTCATGTGGTACTGAAAAGTTGAAAGAAAATTAAAAAAAAAACAATATTTTAAAATGAAATATCTAACAAAAGAGAAAATAATGATTGAAATTGTTTTTATGGTTCATGTCAATGATAATAAATGGGGGATTTTCCGATTTGCTTTATTTTAAGATGAATTATGTTGTCAGAATGTTTCCCACTTTTCGGGTGAAATAATAAAACAACAATTTATGAAAAGACTCATCTTCTATCTCATTTCCAGGAATAATGACCAAATTAAAAAATTCCAAATCAAAAAGATTCAACGTTGGATTAAATATTTCTCAAGAAGTTAATTAATGAAATTAAATACCAAATTGTTTTATATTCAATTTGTTAAGAAATATAAATAACCCTTAAGCACGAATTTCAGATAAGAAATATAAATATTTCTTTTTGATTTAAATGTCATCGTATCCAATTTCAACTATCAGTAAATAAATAACACTTTCCATTTTCTTTTAAAACCATGCCATCCCACTTAAGAGCATAATGTGCTTACATAAAATCTCAACAATTTGTTGTAATTATTTCGACATGTTTTTCTATTTAAATTTAATTTAAATTCCTTCTCCCTTTTTTTTTTAATAAAATAAAATTTCCTTCTTGAAATGAGAACATGGTAAGATAGGCTGTTTTACGAAAAAAACCAAACTTTTTTCAGAACAGTTAGATTTTGAGAATTTCAATCATAACGAAAAAAGTTATTTTCTACCTCTGTACTTCCTCCGGCACCGTATGTTTTTCTCAACAATAATGTTTCTTGGAAATTGAACCCTATCCCATCCCAATTTTCCGACCCTTTCATTTCAAACAAGAAATTAATTTAGCCTTGTGATAACAAATAATTATAACCTTATCATGGTGAAAACAATTTTCTAAACTCAATTTTATTTTTGTCATTGTGTATATTAATATATACATATATATACATCAGAAATCTACTCTACATTGAACAATGATTATGGCTATTAAAGTAATATAGAGTCTCAGTACAAAAAAATAAACAAGTTGGGAAAATTCCAGAATAAGGTTATCCGTACAAAGAAACTAGGATTCCATGCAGGTTATTTAATTCATTTTGTATTAAAAAACCCTAATAGTTTGAGTTATTTTAATTTGCTACTCTGAATACTAGTCTGAATTAATTATAACTCAAAACGTATTTAAAGATTTAATGGAATAAGTCTAAATGACAATGCGCTTCGTTCACATGGTAGCTAAGCAAAATATTTTGGTATATTCTGTACTTTCTATTTTATTAATTATGAGCCATTATGAACCAAAATACAACAATATGAACAATATGAATATCATGTCAAACCACTCGCCACTCTAATTACTTTTCTAATCTCATCCCCCATATACATCACTAAATTTTCCAAGCACTAACAACGATATTATTATGTATTCGCCATGTGTTTCTGAAATCTGGTTTATTAAATTAGATAATAGACTTTGGAATAAATATGAGTGGAAAGGAGTAAGAAGCGGCAAGACGTAAAATATTTATCTATGAAATAGATGTTTTTTTTTAATTCAGAATAATTATATTAGTTGTTCCCAATTAACCAATAGCAACTTCAGAACATTACATTTTTGTATAGATTTTTTAATCAAATTTCTTATGCCTATATCGGCAGTCTAAATTTAGAATTTAGTTAAGATTGCCCGTTTTACTTCTTAACAAGTTTTGTAGATTTCTAGAAACATCATCTTGTTGATTTAATATAGAGGATTCGCTTTTTTTTATTCAAAATGACATGCATTTTCTATTATTTTTGAAACTAAAAATGTTATCTATCGTCTGAGATTATGTACATAAATAAGAAATATACTAGTAAATTATACTTGTTTCAAATGGTGATAATACATTCCGTGCATTTTTATATTCATTATCTCTTCTCCGTACACTACTTTGGATTAAATTGTTTGCATTGACGATTGACGATCTTTCAAAGAATATATGCGTGCAAGCAAACAGCTACTTTTCATATTTTTTTGTGCCAGTAATTTGAACAGACAGTATTTTCTTTTATATCCATGATTTTCTACCAAATTATATTCAATCCGTCAGTCAAGCAATGCCCCCATCAATTTATAGCGAATGATAGCAATTTAGAAAATGTTTTGCGGTTATATTAAATCGGTGATATATATAGTAGATTAGGAGGACAGTGACAGGTCCAAAAGTTACTTGATAAGGGGAAGCACAATTTCTTTAAAATTATTAAAATCGTAGAATCATTAGCGGTATGCCAAGACCCCGTAGAGAGACCACCAGGACAGAAAATTGCCCTATTATTATAATCGTTTTCATATTCTACTAGGCATCCAGAGGACATCTTTGTGGGGACCACTTTTTAATTTCTAACTATTTGAGAGATGTATATGACATATCATTCAGAATTGAACAGATCTGAAGAAGATTTAATACCTCCTCCACATCCCAAGTTTATATATTTATCTGATTTAAAAGATTGTCCTAGAAATTTCTATCTTTTCTCGCTTCATATACAATTTACACAAAAGTATCTTTTTCAAATTTTAATTGAAGCCTTCATGCACCGTTTGTTGCCTTTAAAATGTAAGGGAATTATTGCAGAAATTCAAAAGATTCGGAGCAGTCTAAGAGATTCAGTAAAATACGGAAAATAGTCGGAAAAATCAGAAAGGTCGGTAACAGAAAGTAGTCGTTATTATAAAGCATTTGTTGGAAAATTTTAGATTTGATTAGAATTAAATTAAAGTGGATAAAAAGCGGATTCAATATATATAGGTATATAAAAAAATTGTATGTAACAGCTTTCGATGAGCTTTATGGACTTACATAATAGAGTTTTATTTGAGAAATTTTTAGATTTGAATTACATTTGATTATTTGAATAAAAATCCTATGTTAAAATGTAAAAAAATTTATTTAAAGCTTAAAGCCTTCGTTTTAAACAGAAATATTTTTAGTTTCGTTACATGTAAATTATTTGGATGAAAAATAGGTTTCAATGCGAATAAAATTATATCCCGAACCCAAAGAATTCGTTAAGCTTGAAGCCAAATAAGGACATTTCGTTGAGCCTTTAAGTTTATGCGCCGCTTTCGACGTAACATTTTGAGTTTCGTCACAGTTAAATTATTTGTATGGAAAGTAGGTTTCAATAGGAATTAAATTATATCGTAAGGTGGAAGCTTTCTGTGAGCATTAAAAACATTTTTTGAGCTTTTGCAGGTACGTTTCAGATTTGATGAAAATTTAATTATTCGGATTAAAATTAGATTTTGAAACGTATACAATTCTATTAAAATAAAAGCTTATTTACGGATTTTTAATTTCATTCAGAGCTTAAGTAGAAAAGATCCGGAATTCCATATAAAACAAAAATATCAACTGAACGCGTCAGACATTTACATGAATATGTGCATATGCATTTGTTAACGGCCCGGATATTTAAATCGGGCCCGTGAATTGCCTAATGAGGCTTTGAGACCTTTCTATTTAATTTTACTGATATTTTTAACAGTGGCGTGCAGAAGGCGCAGAGCACCCCTGAAATTAACTCAAATAATTTAAATAAGTTTGAACCATCTCACTAATTTTTTATCAACATTAGATTGAATTATGAGTGGAAGGAGAGGTGTTACCAAAAAAAAGTTATTTTCAATTTTATTTTCCATCCTAATAATCTTAAATTAGTGAAAAGGGAAAACTTCAAATTCGTAGAAGGGTCGATATCTGGATAGAAATTAGATTCTCACACGTAAACTTTAAGTTCGAAACTTAAAGCTTTCTTTGAGCTTAGAATGGACTGAGAAAATATTTAGCGAACATTTCATATTTTATTTAAATTTAATGAATCGGGTAAAAATCCGATTCCCAATTACATAAAATGACATTTTAATTTTAAGCGTTCAATGAGCTTTCAAAATTTCTTAAGCTTTTTTTTGCGAAAATTTGAAATTTCATTAAAAAATCGTTATTTGGATAGAAAATAAATTTTAAAACGTAAAAAATAGCGTGCGGAAAATAAACCTTTCTGGGAACTTTTCAGTTTTTACAGAGCTTTTGTACGAATTTTGTTTAATTTCGATATTTTTGGTTTTTTCGTCAGCAAAGTTTATAAATACTTTCTGCATCATTACATTTTTTTAGATCCGAAAAAAATTATAGGGAATCCGGATCAAATGCCGCGATGTCCTATATTCAAATTTCTCGGTGCGAGGCTTTACGATCTTTTAATTTTTCTTACATAAATTTCAACTATTCCGGAATATTTAATTTTAGTATTTTTACAGTATTAAAGCAACTTTGATCGTTTATACATTCTTTGATTCTATTTCTGTCTGAAGAAAATCCAAATCAAATTATTTCAGCAAGCAGCACTTAAAATTCGAATTTGGCGTATTTGATTAACCTTTTTCAAAATCTACAAATAAATTACTCAGGAGCGACCGAAGAAGACAGGAAATCGCATATTATAAAATGTAGAATTCTTGCATCCAATTGTTTTGCGTCTGAAAAATTAATTAAAAGTCAAAAACCAATAAAACTATAATTTTTAATATTTAATATTGAAACCAAAGTTTTTTCTTTCAGAAATTTATGAATTTCTAGGATCAGGACCGACAATTCTCTATAAGGAGTTCCGGTGAGTATAGATAAAGTTGCCGGCCCTACATTATACATTCAAATATTTATGTAAATTCCTCTCCAAACATATAAATATGATCCATAGTTTAAAAAATGAATAAAATAAACTAATGATTAACATTTATTTGACGAGATGAATTGATTCGGATTGATGATTTGCCATTAGGATTGTTTTAGCCTTTCGATCCTACATTCGAATCTGAATTCCTTACTTATGTCTGTCTTTACCTGCAAATAACCCCACAATTCCAATCGACTATTGTAGGAAACATCAATTTCATTTAGTATTTCGAAGTTCATCATTTGATAAATTAATATCGATTTCGATTAATAGATTTTGAATTATAAATGAATTTACGTAATCGAAAGGATTCTGGTACAGCCATTCGATGGAGATCGAATCTAATAAAATACATGGCGATGGGGAAAGCCCGGATAATTTGAGAAGATTCGAAAAAAATTTGAGGAAAATCAGATTGAAAAAGTTTGATTAATGTAGGGAGATAAAATCAGAAAATAATCAGTAAATTCCCTTTTGTATCCGCTCCTGGAATAAGGTAGAACTTAGTATCATCGCCAAATATAGATCGATGTAAGGCTAATAGGATTGCAAATTCGATGGCGAGGTTATTTTCCACCCTTCGAGACCATACGGCACTATAACGATGGGAAATTAATTTGATGATTTGGGTGGTTAACCGATGTCAATCTACATATTTTCAACATTTTTTTTTTTCAAATATTTGTATGTATGAAATGTACCTTAAAAAAAGTTTTCTTTACTTTTTCTATAAATATCGAACTTCGCCTAATGGATTGTATTTTTTATAAGAAATTTATGAAAATTCTGAGGCAAGGGAGAATACTGGTAGTTATCCTGTTTACAAACATCAGTAAATATATCGTTTCCCTTATGACATCTAAGCAGGTTAAAATTTCATTTTTGTACAATACATTTCCAAATTCTCTCGTCATAAAGTCAAAATCGATAAATAAGAAAATGAAAATCATGTCACGTATCTTTACTCCAGTCGATTTCGTAACCGAATAAAAATCAATGAACGGTTTATAATATTTTCCATATTTTTTTTTTTAGGGAAATTTAAATGGAAATTTTTCGGCGAGGAAAATCCATAGAAACATAATCAAAATATTTTTACAATAAATCATATCCAGTTATATAAAATAGAATTTGGTATGGTATCCATCAATTCAACAGCACCTACTTATATCATATATCAATAAATCAATTTTAACGTGGAATTAAACAGATAACACCCAGGCATAAAATGAATTCAATAGATGATCTATAGTGCGAAAACCGAGGTTTTTTTTATGATAATTGCTTCGGTTCTGAACATGATTTATGATTGTGGTTTGATAATTTATTGGTCCTTTATCGTAAACAAATAAAATCCTAATTATGACCTATTATGAAACATTACATTAGAAAAATAAAATGACAAACGGTCATACGCGATGCATACGCGATACATAGTTTGAATATAATTACATAAAATAATCAAATCAAAACCAATAAATATTATAGGAATTAAAGCTTATTATAATTAATCATTTTGTGGGTATAGTAATGATAAAAAAATCTTGTAATACGATAGGATACCAATTATGAAATTAATACCAAATTTCAAGTGAGAAATTAGATCAATATATGGATAATAGATGAAGGGCAGACGATTTTAAATGAATAATGATAAATATGTCTGTAGTTAAGATAAATATTCAGTCGATGTCAATAGAGAATGTGTTGTAGTCATTAATTTAATGCTATAAGGCTTTCAAGTTGTCATAGCAATTATCTGTTGGATAATTATGTTTGTTATATTTATTATACTGAGATTTATGGATCTTAATTGTCTCAAGTTTCATTTATTTTATTTTCCCAATGGGATGACTCCTTATAATAATTTTCCATCCCATGATTTCAAAGATCATTTTCTATTTTATTGTATATCAATATGATCGGGGAATGTCCTATTTTGTTATTCAACTTAGTTTTATTGGGGGTCCTGGAGAAATTATTCTCATCTATAATTTCCTCATTTTTACGATAGAATTATTTTCGGACATGAAATTTTTACTATTACATATTCCTTTTATAACTGTTACTACGAACCGAACGTTGTATTAAATACTATACGAGTGTCCTTATCTCCAGAATATTTACTACAATTTTATTATATCCATTTCGAGTGTTTTTATGGATTCCTCCAGCAGACGATGGAATTTAATCGGTTACATTTATATATGTAAGACTATTAAATAGTCATTAAATTTATGTTTACTGTTTAATAAACATTAAATGATATCACCTTTTAAAATAATTTTAAGGATTATATTTTTCGGTATTAAAATAGTAACCCACATCCGACTGGACAAATATAGAATTCTATTTGCTTTCGGAATATTGTTAGGGTTGACTGGTTGATGGCATATAAATTTTAGATAACGAGTTATGGGTTTTGGGTACGATATGTTTTTTTTTTTAAATAAACATATCCAAACTTAAATGGATAATAAATTAGTATAATTGGTCATTACAAAATAACATTAAATTCATGCATCCAATTTCTAGATAGCTAGTAGATTCCCAGTATTAAACTCTATTTCCTTATCAAACCTATTTATAATTCATAAGACACTTTCATGACATACATTTTTACAAGTAGCAAATATTCGTCGATACACATGTTTTATAAATCCAATAAAAATGTCTTCTAGATGTCATATATAGAGAACTTTATTCACCTTAAATATAAAAAAAATTCCGTGTAGGTTTTCGACGAAAAAACTTTAAAAGATCACACAAAATAAGGAAAACCGCATGAGAAAGAAATGAAGTGAAAATTAAGTGCTACACAATTCTACCCCATTTATTTCCATCGTTCTGTGTTACAAATCTTTAGTACGTAGTTAAGTATACTGTTATAAAGAAAACCAACATAAAAATTCTGTTATATAAACAGGAAAATGTCCTTTTTTGGTCAATGGGATATCCCCAAAAGCACATTTACCCTTAAATAAATTACTAACCATTAGTATGGTTTTCTTTTTAAATGTTTTATAAAATGATTCTTTACGTACAAATATTTATGAGAACGTAGATTTTTTATCACATATAAATTTAACATTCGGACAAACTTTTATAATTTTGAAATATGGCATGAAAGACAGTAGATTTGGATGGCTAAGAATAAATTTTGATTACATACTTATGTATGTGAAATATCCTTATCCTCAAACTCGGCTTCTTAATAAATTATTGTCGGGATTTACAGTCTGCCTGACGCTTTAGAAAAATACTGGAATCGGTTAGAATTAATTGGGGGATTCGGATGATAAAGGAATGTAACGGAATAGATAAGGAAAATCCACATGGATTTAAAATAATTTTTTATGAATGAAATAAATTATTTTAGGGATAAGGCTTTGTACGGGTAATTTTCCAATTTTTTCGTAATATTTGGGGGTAAATAATAATAAACATTAGTACATTTTACTAAATTTAATAAATATGGGTCTGTCCATGTTACCATTTGTGACAATTTGCAAACAATTTCAACTTTAAATGCTCTCAACTTGTTAACTCATTGATCTAGAATCTTAATTTGTTTATATGTTAGAGATAGATGTTATGAGTTAATAAATACTTTCCATCACATTTAATTGAGAGATAATAGCCCAAAAATAATAACGGTTTATTAGCAAATTCTTACAAGTTATAATACCATGGAATATTTTGTTCTCTAATTTAAACGTAATTAAGTAATTATTAAATACATATTCTCACAAGATATAATATAAAATATAATACTGTTAATAATTTGTAATAGCCATTTAAGGAAGGAAAAACACGTTACCACTTGTGACAAAAAATATAAGTGATTTTTAAATATATACTAGACAGTAAGAACCTAGACTTCAATGGAAAGGCTATTCAGCTGGCAATGTATTAAACAATGTATTTAACGGCCTGTGTACGATATGACTTCAGATGGCTCTTCATGGTGCAAAGAATTGACTTGAAGTCAATCCAATCAAACTCATTCGTGGTAGGCCAAATCTGTCGTGACCTGCTGACATCCTTGATCCTGCTGACATTTTTGATGAACTTGATCCTGCACAATTGGCGGCCATCTAGTAATTTGATGACGCCCGGCAGCCATTGAACGTGAGAGGTCAGGTTAATAATTTTTAGAATTTTATTTGGCATGAGCGATTGAAAAATTAACATGTCACGTATGAATGACTACGCTCAATGACTGTCACGCTCAATGACTTTTATTCACTCAAGGATGTAACCGACGAAATATTGGAAAAAAATTAATTTCTTTTATTTCATTTTATTACTCTAGTCTAGACTCATTTCTGTAATGAGAAAATGTTCAGTTCAGATCAGAAGCTTTAAATATATTCAAGAAAAAGTGCGCAAAATTTCATTATCGAAAGTTGAGGGGTTCCTGAGAAAAAGGTACCTAAACATGGAAAAAAAGGTGTTCAATACGGCCAAAAAACTAAAAAGTTAATTTTAGTTAATTTTATTGTCCGTTTGTTTTCATTGATTCGTTGCTCGTTGCTTGACCCTTCTATGCACTGTATTTTGAGGCACTTCCGCTTATCGTAAAACATGTGCAATATGTCGTTAAGAAATGAGTCTAGAATAATAAACATAAAGAAAGGGGTTTATTCAAAAAAAGAAAATAGAATGATTTTTTTTCAATATTTCGTCGGTTACCTCCTTAACTATGACCATATCTTACGACCGACCTTAAATATGATAATGGCTAATATATACAATATATAGTCTTTGTTAAAACAGTAAATTTACAAATTTAAGGAGATTTGCTTTGTACAATCAACATTAAGGGGGTCACTTCCTGAGTCGTTCTCCATTCAAAAAACCTGATTTTCATGACATGTTCTTAAGTCCAAGTATTGGATTCTGAATTATGACACGAAAAAGAAAATGAAAATTTTTACGAGTTTCTTACATTTTTAAAAAATCCACCGCTCAACTTATGGAAATTTCCTCTGCTTAAAAGGTTTACTTTGGAGGTAAAAACATGTGTACAAAATTTCAGAGAAATCGGCCCAGTAGTTTTCTAGGAAAAGGTACATGAAAATCAAGTATTTTGTATGGAAAATGGTTGAGGAAGTGACCTTAAGTGTCCAGTTAAATATACATAACTTTACAAACTGCTATTATACATTAGATTGGATTATATTATTCACAGTTAGCGTCAAATGGTGCTATGATAATAAATGGTAGTTAGAAGAAAAACTTTACGAGTAAAGAAAAAACTTCATATGATGCGAGCTGCTGGTTTAGCAAATTAGAAGGGTCAGTACATTTCCCATGAAAACGTTCCGTGATTATCGAAATTTGATCATTGACCATGCCTGCTTTGAATATACTGTGCAATCCAATAGTATCATAAAAGAATGGTTTATTAAGTATTATTTTCAGATATTTGTTTTGACTATCTGCAGTTTTTTCAAGTGACATTGGGCACAATTTCCCCCCATACGGAGCATCCATAAAGTTAAACACTTTGAATTATACTTTTATATATGAGGATCTTGTTGAATCGACTAAGTTTTGATTTTATATTGATTAAAGGTTACATTATTTTTACAAGTTTATGAGCCATTTCGGCTTAATAGTCGGTGTGAGCTTTGAATGTAAGTGTTTTATCTAGTATGAGTCCTAGGTATTTGATTTCATTTACCCATGGGATTGAAATTGAGTTCACCATTACTGTAGTGTTGGGTAACAGTCGGTCGCAACGAAGTTTGGCGAAGAAGATTGCTTGTGCTTTATCAATGTTCAATTTAATTTTCCATTGCACACAATATTCAGATAAACTATTGCTAGCCTCGGTTAATTTCTTGATAATGACCTAGGGACTAATAGCAGAAATCTATAGAAATCTGTGTCGTCAGCGTATAGGGCGGTTTGCAATAGTTGCTCAGGAATATTTAGGTCAGATGTAAATATATTAAAAAGCGTGGGACTTAGAACACTTCCTTGTGGTACTCCAGCGGAAATATTATATGATTTGGATGAGGTGTTGCTGATTGAAACATGAGAGCTTCGGTTGCATAGGAAGGATTTAGTTATCTTTACCAGATAAATGGGAAACTTGAGGGTAAACATTTTGTGAATGAGGCCGTTATGCAATACACTGTCAAAGGATTTTTCTATACCAAATGTAAGTAACCCAATAGACAATTTTAAAACAAGACTAGACTTGATATGATTTGTTACACGGAGGAGTTGGTGTGAAGTTGAATGGCTTTTAAGAAAACCAAACTATTAATTAATTATGACATTGTTTTTCGAAAAATGGTCATTAAGCCGATTAAGTACATATTTTACTTAGAGAACTCAGCATGCTAATTGGACGATAGCTGTTTGAGCTAGTAGGGTCTTTTCCAGGTTTCAAATTAGCAATAACTTTGGCATGTTATTGGTATTGGAAATAGCCAGGGTATTGGAAAATATCCTTGTTGGAGGCAAGCTTTGTACAAATGGGACAAGTACCCAATTGCTTTGTTAGGCAAGTTTTCTAAACTGATGTTTGTGATTTCATCGATCCCTGGGCTTTCCGAATATTGAGACGTCGAATTATATTAATGATTTCATATGACTGTGGTCTGAAATTTGTACAATTGCTTGTGAAGTAATTGATATTGGAAATAGAGGAGACGGTCATCACTTTTACAATCTAAGGTGATGTTATTATGATCTTTCGCGAACGATCTAGCAATCACTTCAGATTACTTAAAAGAATCTTATTGTCTAAATCTTTCATAGGTGGGTTACTGAGTGACTTTTTTCTAGTCAATTTAGATGCTTTCTAAAAAGCCCTAGATCCATTTTGAAGAAATTTTAATTTTTTATTGAAATTTTAAAATTTAAGAATATTTGATTGGATTGTTTTATTCAGAAAGTTAATTTGGGTTCTAAGATGATCCCATCTATATCTTTGCCATTGTCTGCGGAAATAATTCCTGAGGGATATCAGGTGTAAAATTTCGGTGGGTAGCTTTAGGGATTCCTGTTGGACATTAACTAGAGACGCGGCAATCCGTTCAGCATGCTTAATAGAGTTGGATATGTTTGATTCCTTCATCTATCATGGCTTTGTTACTAAAGTTAGTAGATAAGGGATTCAACTTACTCATACTGTTAATTTGTTTTCTGAATATTTCCCAATTAGCCTTTTTATAATTTCGTATTTTTCTGCGAGAACATACTTTCTGGGCACTCAATGCAATTTAAAAAAAAAATTGGTAAGTGGTCAGAGGAAAGTGCTTGTACCGCTCTTAAGTTAAGAATCGAAATGGTGCCATCTGAAATGGCAAAGTCAAGTGTAGATGGAATGGCTCTATTACTTTGTTTGGGATAGTATGTTGGGGTGGGTGGAAATTCAATGAGAAAGTTTCTGATGCGGGATTTTACCAGCCTTATTGGCTCAATGGCTAATATAAATATGATCAATCTATGACCAAAATATTAAATGATTGAAACAAGAGTTATAATTAACTACAACGAGTGTTATAAATGGTTTATTTACTGTTACCATTTGTGACCATTACCACTTGTGACACTTTTAAATTAGGTATAAGATCCTTTAAATACCTCTTCGAGATGAATGAGTTAGCACTGTCTAACAATGGTTATATGAACTAAGAAAATACAAAATATTAAGTCGATAAGTTTAATTCATCAAGACTTCTAGAATTTCTAGATCTTTTTGTTACAACTTGTGACAAGAAAATATGTGTACCTACTGTTTAATATACATAATTAATTAAATTGTACTATCGAATCGCATATACTGCGTTAGAATGTATCGGAAATATATGTTCTTTATTATTGTTTTTTGGACAGGTTTTTTAATAGAATTTATTGGTAAAGTAAACAAAACACCCATTTTTTTTTTAATGAAATGGGTGAATTACTGGACATGGCAAGTTACCTACACACTTATTGTGTTAGTACAATTTAACAAATTAATCTGCATATAAGCGATATAATAGAAATATTGAGTAGTGTATAGGGGTTTGGCTCTGTAGTTTAAACCTAAAACATTCTTGCCGGAAACGGGAAAAATTGTGAGTGAAAGCTTGACCGGAACCAAATAGATACTCCTATATTTTTCTCGATGGGGACGACAAATTACTGAAAATTAATAACACAATAAGTGTTTAGGTAACTTGTCATGTCCAGTAATTCATCCATTTAATTTTTTAAAAAAATTAGTGTTTACTTTACCAATAAATTCTATTAAAAAACAAAAAACCCATACATAATTAAGTTACACAACATGAAACTAAATAAAAAAAAGTATACATATTAAAGAAGACATTTCAAGCTATAAGTTGGCACTAATATTTTGGTTCAATGTGTGGTAGAAGCCCTAGAATTAATTTTTGAAAAACCATAACTTTGTCATAAATATACTACTACCTTGAAATTGATGATATTAAAAACCAATTTATAAGTTACTGTTACACTATTACAAACTATATAATCATAAAAATATGCTTTTCCGATTAATTTGATGTATATATAACATCTAAATTGGGCAATGTTTTTTTTTTGCCCTCAGGTATACTTGGTCGTGGAGAGACCCATGTTATGAATGCATTTTCTTCATTCCTAACCATAAACTTTTTCGCCACCCTGTTAACATGTAAAGTAAAAATAATCTAAACATTCAAAG
>JANTOP010010495.1:0-15437 GCA_027564815.1 Symmerus nobilis | reverse complement strand
GGGGGGGGGGGGGGGGTCGCCTATATGTTTTTCAGCTAATAGGGGGTCGCAGCCAGAAAAAGTTTGGAAACCCCTGCCCCTTAATGAATTGAATTGAATTGAATTGAAGGTATATTAAAATTATCATGAAGAGTTTGTTTGCACTTTCTTGAAAAATGTATCTACCGACCTGAAATTTTAAATAAATACATATGTACCTATATGCGTTCAATGAGCTTTCGAGATTTTTGAAATTTTGTCTTTGAGAAAATAGAAATTTCGTAACAGAACCGATATGTGGATAGAAAATAGATTTTAAAATGAAAAAAATTAAATTTTAAACTTAAAGCTTTCCTTGAGCTTACAATTGATTGAAAAAGGTCTTAGCATAAGCTTTCATATTTTTTCTCAATTTAATGAATCGGATAAATTTGATTCCAAATTATATAAAATGATATTTTAATTATAAGCTTGCAATGAGCTTTCGATATTTTTTAATTTTTCTTTGGGAATATTTGAAATTTCGTCAATGGATCGTAATCTAGATAGAAAATAGATTTTAGAACGAAAAACTAAGAATCGGAAAATAAAGCTTACTGTGAGCTATTATTATGTTTTGGAGAGCTTTTGTACGAAATGTTTAATATTGATATTTTTATATTTTTCCTCAACTAATTTATAAACTACCTGCATCATTACATTTTTTTTTATCCAAAGAAAATAATCGAGAAATCCGGATCAAATGCCGCAATGTCCGATATTCAAATTTCTCGGAGCGACTTTTTACAAATTTTTGATTTTTCTTAAATAAGTTTCAACTTTTCCGAAATATTTAATTATTGTATTTTGACCTAAAAGCAACTTCCTGCATTTTTACATTTTTTCCGGCCCAAGAAAATATTCTGAAATAAAGCAAACGCATACGATAAAGACTGTAACATTTTGATAAGGAGTCATACAATTCTGCACACCTTATAGAAATGTTGTCCGCACCCTGATGTAATATGACTAATAGGTTGAGTACTACATTATATATGTTTTAAGGAATAAATGTTATCCAGGGATTAACTCTTACCAATATTAAATTGTTTTCAATAAATATAAGGATTAAATTCGAAATATTTTAAGTAAATTTGAAATTTTTTTTCTTAAATTTTTGATATATCTAAATTAAGCAATTTTAAATATTAACCATTATTTACCCGTCGTAGAGTAGAGTGATGAGTATTATATTTATAAATTAATCCAAAATAATAATCAATTATTAAATTACTTCAATTTAATATACCGAAATAATCTCAATGATAATTATCCGTATCATTGAAATTACTTTTATATATTTTTCTAATAGTCTCATATTATTTAGGAAAAAAAAAATAAATTTAATTAAATTGATTGTAACGAGTATTAGAAAATTTGTTGTTAGATAAATTGTTGGTTCGTTTTGTAGAATTAGAATTGATTTTTATGAATAGCATGAAAATCAATTCAACGCGCACCATCATTATTTAATGGGCCCCACAATTCATTCATTTTCTTATATAAGAGCCGGTGTATGGAATTTGGGGGAATTTAATATACTAAATATACGAGTACATAAAATATTACGTGTAATTATACCATGACAAAAAGGAGGATGACTATTACACGATAAGATATCAATCGATATTTGTGGATAAAAACATTACATTTTACAATGAAACTTATTATATGTACAATTGGATGGATATAAATCAGTTACATATACTATATATAGTATAGATATCATATACAGTCGGTTCGATTTATAGAGGTTTTAACAATAGAAAATTAGATGTTAGACAATAGATTATAATTTTTACTCATCATTGCTCATGCGCGAAATGAAATGCGCTATTTTATATACATAACAACCATTTTGAATTTTCTTTTTTCATAGCAAAGAAATATAGTGGAAAAAACAATGATTTTCCATGAACCAATCAGTTTGATCTGATTTTTCCACCTCTTTCTGGGATTATGCGCTTTATTGTTCATTTATTTACATGGAGATCATTCTATTGGAACGGATAATTTAATGGTGACCCTGATTCAGTATGGTATATAAAATATTTATAATACAGTAACCGTTACAAATTAAAACCGCAAAATTGCAACGCTACTGAGCACAAGTCAAATTTAATAAAAATCAGTCAGAAAAACAATTGTATGATTTCATCTCTCCGTCAACGATCGAACTCGATCGAGGTACAAGTATTATAATATGCCAACCGAAACTAGAAAACTCATTAACAATGTTAAAATGTTTATAATGTTCCTCGTCGAATAAACCCGAAATTAATTTTTTCAAGGGTGATGAACTATTAGACTACATTATTCATAAGTACCTCTAATAAAGAAGAAAAAAAACCACTCTGTAATCTTAAAGGATGATTTTTTTCTTACTCCAAACCATCCACATTACACCATTATATAATTTTTGAATGTAATGTGAATTGAACAATATTTAACTGTTGGCTATCATGTTTAATTAATTCTTAACATTAGAAAATGTTTTTATATTTTTTTTTCTCCTTAAACTTCCATACCAAATTCATAAATAGAAAAGTAGGAGGGGGGTCATTGAATGAGATATATATATATATTTATTCTTTTATTCAATTAATTTTATTTCATAATACAAAATCCATTATTCGTATATCCCATCCGAATATTAGTTATTTTTAGTTGGCTTGAATCCAGCTAATATTATTATTAATATCCAACAAGAAAATTGTAATGTTGAGAGAGAAGATTCAAGCATACTATGATTTATAGATGAAATGTCCTTTACAATTATAATATATTTTAGTTGTAGGTAATGTTATTTCAGAGGATTCAAATGTTCTTCTAACTTAGTGATTTATACAAGTAGAATTGTACAATTTTCTGTATTAGAGAATGTTGAATTTTTATGTTGGTTTATATGTATATAATGATTAGGGCACGGATTCTTAGGTATACAAATATTATTAGTGGTAAATTATATTGAAGAACTGACAATTAATAAATCCATTATACATATTTTAAAGACCTTTAAGCTTATCTTGTTATCACCTTTCTTCACATATTTTGATAATTAGCATTTTTAAAATGATTTTCCACCTTATTGGCACCTATTTTACTATAAATGGAATACATCAATATGGAATAATTTACAGTTGCATAGTGTATTGAAATTGGCTTTAGTTAATGGCCAATAAATAGCAAACGTTAAGTGACCTAACTTTTAGACGGAATATCTTATTTATACTATTTTAAGAATATAATAAAATATTTATAAATATTAGTAAGAATAAAGTTTAAATAAAGAAAATTAATGATTGAGTCGATTATTTGTATACTTTTTATTTTTAAAACTAGAAATTTTCCTAACTCTTTATAAATATTTTCTGACATTTTCCGACTGTTGATTTTCATGAATTTATCTCGATTTTCTCCCTATTTTCCCAAATATGTCGTATTTTTTCTGACTTTCTGCCATAACTTTCATGACATATTCGATCTCTTTTAAACTCGTTATGATCATTTTCCGACTGTTCTATGTGGTAAATTTATAGAGTTCAGCGGTGGGAGTTTGTTAAGTCGAGTCGATGCGACACGACAAGGAAATTTATTCATATTTTGACTCTGCAGATATAATTTGTATGAAATATGTTGTTCCGGCTTGTCTTCACTCGACTTCCAAGCCTCCTGAACGAAAAAGGTTGCCCGACTTACAGTAACGAATACAGCGTAAATCAAAGTGTCTTTTTTTTATAAAATATCGCGATTTGCGTCTTGTCCCCCCCCCCCCCCCCCGGTCAATAGGAGCCAAGAAGAGCCAAACTAACCCTCACGGAGAACAGGGGGAGAGAGGTGGTTTAAAATTTACACAGCACGTGGGATCGAGTGATAGCTTATTTGAAAGGGTTTTCGAAAACGAAATTCATTGTTAGGACTATTTTTCAATAAGTTATGTTATGGTGATTTAAAGACCCTCATTGACTTCCACTCCAAACCTCTTCATGCGTAATGGTTAGTGTACCCGCCTTTGAAGAGGGAGGTTGAAGGTTCGAAACTAGGTATCGTCACAAATTATTATATCAAATAATTTTTGATCGTCACAATGGTCGAATTTGAAACCGCGTCATATCGGATGGTGACGTAAAGCTGGCGGTCCCACGTACTATGCATTAGTATGGTACGGATTAGAGTTATTTTTGAAAATAACTTTAAATAATATCATTTATTTTCGGGACCATTTTGATGAAAAATGAAATTTTCCAAAAATTTTCTTCGAAACTTGGAAAATCTAATGACATGGATTTGTTGCCAAATAAATAAGAAACGAATTATGTTTCAGAAATTTTCGTCAAAAATCAATCCCTGAATTTTGGTGAATATTTGAAACCCAGCATCGAACATTTTGGCACAATAACTGAATTAGTACCGCGGAGCCCCTGACAGGGTCTCGCGGAACCCTGGGGCTACGAGGAGCATAGTTTGAGAAACAATGCTCTCTAGAGTCTAGACGTTTACCTACTTTTTCTCATTTCCAATAATATCTGATTTTTACTGAACCTTTCCCGAAACATTTGCCAAAATGTATCATATTTTGCTTGACTTTTTAGTTTTTCCTCTTCATTTTTCTATCATTTATTCATTTTATGAATTTTTCCTGTTCTCTTTCATCTATTTCCGGACTCCTTAGCTTGTTTTCCATTTTTTTGAAATGATTGGGACAATATTTGATTTTTCTAGACTTCCTCTTCACTTTTGTTAATATCTTTTGCAACGTTTACCACACTTTTCCTGAATTTTCCCTCCCTACCCAAGTTTACTTCTCATCCTACTCGATGATCTCTGTGAATCAGATTTTCATATTCTTAAGATTTGGTCACGAATTATGTAAAGTATATTAATCCGAATGGGATTGGAATAAGTTTAAAAAACTGAGCTGTTGAGTTGGGATTCTGACTTAACTATATAATTGTATAATTCTCTTTTTCAGCACTATCAATCACCGATTTTTCAGCGGATATCCCTCCTTGTCTGAACGAAATTTTTTTCTATTACTGAAGAGTCATGAAAAATAGACCAACAAAGCTGCTAATTCCTTACATTGTCAATTACTGAAAATAAACCTAATTTAAACCAAAAAAAAAAAAACAGAACCACGACTATAAATTTATTAGATAATCGATTGCATTGAGGAAAATTAAAAAAAACAGCAAATTTATTACATAGTTTTCACTTGTAAATTAATGTTCGTGACAATTACGTGAATTATTAAGGTTGTCTTTCTAGATGCTCGGTATGGTTATATATTGAATCCATTGGATGGGAAAACCTATTTTTTAAGTAAGAAAAAACCAATAAAAACCAAAAACATTTAAAATCGTCCATTATTAATGAGTTATTAAAACATTCCCGTTAAATATTATGCAATAAATGATTTTCAAAATTCATTGACATAATTGAAACTGCATTGGAAAATAGAAAATTTAAAATATATTTAATATAAATATTTGTTAAATGATGTGCAATATTATAATATAAATTCATCGGTATATATTCTATCATCTCGATATTTTATACCGAAAAAAAACACCAATCGTGGTAATATTGAAACCATAATAAATTCAATTTAATTTATTTTGTGTGAATATTGAACATCACGAATTATTGTTTTCGATTTTACTACTTTTATATGTATAAATAATAATAATTTTGAATTTTATAAATTTAATATATAAAATTAATTTAATAATATTTTTCAAATGTCAGCCAGTCGCGGGTTAATAATAATCGTAATAGGGTAAAATTATCAATTCTTTCCAATTCAATTGAGTAATATTAAATATTATTAATAATTTTTAAAAATAGAAATAATGAAATGATAAATTCATATTTCAATTTTTTTTTCTCAATTTTCAAGAAATATTGAGTAATTTAATTCTGTAAGTAATAATTTTTGTATTTAATGCAGAATAAAAAAAAAGTATTGAATTTATAATTACAATTTTGATTTATTTTGTAATCTAATATTGTTAGAAATTTTTTTTCTTCCAATTCACAGCAGGTAGTATTCCTATATATTTTATAGATCTTAAATTAAATTAACAACCTCTTGAGAATTGTTTCTGTATTTCCAATAGAGTAATTTAAAATAAAACATTTTTAAATAAATTTACATATTAAACACTTACTCTTTATTTATTACCTACATTGAAGAGATTTTTATAGCGGATAAGGACTTTGTAAAACGGTTAGTAAATTTGATTTCGCTTTACATTTAAATTATGAAATGAATTATTAATTTAAATGTTACCGTTTTGGTTGTAATAAAAGGTCAATCAGAAATATGATTTGTCTCGTTTTTTTTTTTAATTTATTGCATAAACTATGTATTGCCAAAAATATAAACCTTCAAAAATGTTATGAGTTGTTAGAAAAAATTGAGAGCAATAAAGGTCAGTAAATGCAGAAGTGGAAATAAACCTTTAATATCAATCTTGAATATCTTGTCTTTTTGAAATCGTCTAAAAATATCCCATAGTTCAATGATCTTAATTGTCAATTTCGAATTAATTCAACATAATTCAAAGTATTAATTGAAATAACATCCAGTAATTTATTTCCGTTAAATTAAAATTTATTATAAATTCATGTTAAATTAATATGTATCTTATCTAATATGGTTATCGAAGGAATTTCATATAAAAGAAATATTGAATATTAATTAAAAATCTATAAGAATAAATTCTTTTGGGTTTAGTAGATGTCGATAATCATGTTATCCAGGCGATAGGCTAATTTAAATATTCTTTTAATCGTCCAACGAAGTGAGACGGGACCAAAAATCTTCATTTGAATTTTGCAAAACGTATCACATATCCTACAAGTATACCTATTAAAATGGTGATACTGATTGTGCTGTATGGTGCAAAGAAAAAAAAAATTTATAAAATAAAAAATCGGATAAACCATATCGTCACAAGTCAAGCACGCTTTAGAAAGCCGGTTCCCATTATATTATTTACTATGCATATATACTACACCTCACCATTCGTTTATGTTTATTTTTATATTCTGAGCCGTCAAGAACTGGAAAAACTATTTTCGTGGATAAGTTTACTGGAAAATATTTGAAACAAAAGAATTTTCAGTCGAAGTCTATCCCCCTAAGTTTTGTTCCTAAATGCCCCTACAAAAAACTGTGAAATATTGATCTTGAAGTAGAGAATTCTGTTGGTAATTTCGGATATTGATTTGAAGCTAATCCTGAATTCTTCCTGAATTTGTTGCGAATATTTTCAATATTCAGATTACGAAAAGACCTTCAAATTCAAAACTCAAAAATCACAAAATTAAACTGAAAAATTGGAAGAAAAGATGATAACAGACCGAAAATAATTTGAAAGGAAAAAATACTAGATCTTGATCATGTCATAAAACCTGACCCTTAAATCTAATCGATTTTCTATTCTAATCTAGCAAGAACTTTAAACAAATCATGGATACTGTATCTAGGTCTAAAGTTAGGATTCGTATTTATTTAGTAAATTTTTAGACGCGAATTGATCAGACATATGCCCACAAGTAATAAGTTCCATTATAAAACACCAATTGGATAAGAGGGTAGGATCCATTTATTCGCCTACTCTCTCTCGTAGAACTACTACCCGAACCAATCTGTAGGATTACAAATCTATGGTTAAGTCTTTGATCAGTATTTTAAAATTTTCGGGAGATAGCACCAGAAAAAAAAAAAATATTTTGAGTTTCGTTACAGTTTAGTTATATGAATGGAAAATAGGTTTCAACATCTAAAAAATTGTATTCCAGACTTCACGTTTTAATTGAGCTTTAAGGGTTTCGCAAAATGTTTACAATTTTATTCAAAATTTAAAGCTTTCGCTGAGCTTATAAGTTTATTTGGAGCTCTTGTCAAGAAATTTTGAGTTTCGTTTCAGTTAAATTATTTGTATGGAAAATAGTTGTCAGTACGAATAAAATTACGCCTCAAACTCAAAGCATCCTTTAAGCTTAAAGCTTTTCTTAGAAAATTTCAGATTTAATTCAAATTTAATTATTTGGATAGAAATTAGGTTTGAAAATGTATAAATTTTATTCAAAACTTTAAGCTTTCGTTGAACTTGTAAGTTTATTTGGAACTTTCGTTTGGAAATTTTAAGTTTGGTTACAGATAATTATTTGGATAAAAAATAGGTGTTATTACGAATAAAATTATGGCCCAACCCCAAGGCATTCTTTGTACTTTTAAGCTTTCGTCGAGCTTTTCCATGAAAATTTCAGATTTAATTCAACTTATTCGGATAGAAATTAGGTGTGAAAATGTATAAAATTGTATTCAAAACTTAAAGTTTATCTCCAGTTATCTTCAGAGCTTTTGAACAAAAGTTCCAGACTTCGTATGAAATAAATTGCATATAAAATGAGTAATCTTAGTCATTCAACATAGAGCTTACATATAGATAATACGCGATAGCAAAATTTTAAACAAAAACTGTTTAAATGGGGAATTAAAATCACCATTTAAAAATAATATCAATTTGTATTTATTAAAACAAATAGTCAATTTATTAAATCAATAGCTCAGAAATTCAATTCGGGCATAGAGCCCATGAATGAATGAATGAAACGCGGCCCTGTATATGCCCAGAAGTTCGAGAGAAACGAGCTAAAATTCTAGAGAAGCACGATCAAATATTGGGTAAAGTCTGAATGTGAAATATTGAAAGTTGGGATTGCCCTCCTAAAAGTTAATAGTTGCAAACAATTTGAGAAAGGCGGGAAAATGCGTCAATACTATATATCCTAAAGTTGAATGGGAAACACCCCATTTAACTAATAGCTGGGTAGTTAGATTAAATTTGGAAAATGTCTGCTATTTTGGGGAAGAAATATAATTTTTTATTTGGTGGCAGCGAAGGGAAAAATAACAATTTTTCTTCTTTCAGATAAAAAAAATAATAATTTTTAAATAAATTTAATAAAGAATTTGTAAAAAAGGAACATTTCTTTTATTTCCTAATTAAATTACAAAATTTTATCTATCTGCGTAAACGCTAACGTGAAAAAGGATAGACCGATTTACTAACTCGTAGTCGGAAATTCTCTGAAGGGTCGTTCTGACCTTAAGGTATTATTGACAGATCAATGAAATCATCCTTTACTTGAATTCATGTCGAAATTTTAAAATAATGAATTATCTGCAAAATTAAATCATTTTCCATGAAGAGCAATCATTTCCCTGATATTCTCCTTCTATCCGCACCGTAAAAGATCAGGGGGTTAATTTATAGAAACCATTTTCCCTACAATCTCCCGATTTTACCCATAGAATTAATTTTGTGTAATTAAATTTTACAATTATTTAATAAATTTTCCCGTATATTTAAGCTTTTCACGATTCGGTTCAGAAATTCTATAAGATCGAAGGTTAGCTTCAATTTTTTTCCAAAAAAGGGTGGTATTTTCAAAAAATTCCCTAAACAAAATCTTATCAGTAATTACTTAGAAATAATTTGGCATCATTAGAATTTTTTTTTTAATAAAAAATATATTTTTTCTCAGAAATACTTAAAAATTGAATTTCTTACAAATCGATTTTTGACGGGATTTTAAAAATACAAGTTGGGAGGGGAGTCACACCCCAGCACGAGCCTCCCTGACTATCGTACCAGGCAGGATATGTTAAATTATGCTCCAAATTCTGGGCTAAAATAAGTTTAGAATGAAAGATAATTAATTAGTCTTATTGATGGGTAGTCTAATCGGAGCATGATCTGAGTAATTGGGTAAATATCGATAAGTTTTAGTGAAAAAAGTTTAATAAAAAATTAGATTCTTAAAAATATTCCGAGCCTCCCGAATTCTACAAAATACTACAGATTGAAATCACCAGTGCTGTAATTATGAAAAATTCAATGGATGTTGGCCACCAACCATAAATAAATTTTTCGACTCGATGCAGATATGAATTGAGATTGGAATTATAACATTTTACGTGTATTTATAGTCATTTTGAGTTCTACGCAGAATATCCAAGTTCCCTTAATTCGAAATAACTTCAGATCGATCTGAAAAATAGACAAATATTGAGACATTATATGGTTATCGGAAACTCGACAGAAATGAAAACAAATTCATTAAAATCTATAAAATTCAAAAAATGATGAAAATTAAAAAGAATCAAATTTTTAGAAATGTCTTGAAAGTCAAAATACTCGTATGTAATACAAATTTGGAAATTTCGTGAAATTCCAAAAATTTTGATAAAATCTCTAAATTCATAAAATTTATTCATTTTAAATCGGTCAATTTGTTCAATTATACAAATTGGAGAATTATATGATAGTCGCTCATGTTTTCGGATATTTTTTAAATTTTCTTGACAATTTTTTATTAAATTTAATAATTCTTTCATAGAGATTTTAAATTTCCTATTTGCATGCTATTTTTTGATTTTCATTCCAAACTTTTCTAATTTCCATTTCTGCTTTAATAAATGTATTCTTTGTTGAATTTTGATTTTTTTTATTTTCTATATAATTTTAAGTGTAAAACTTTTTTGAGTCATTCTTGTGAAATGTCGAAAATTATATAAAGAAATCTATTTTCTTTAAAATATTTATTTGTTGGAAAGCATTTTTGGGAAATTTTTTAGAATTTTTGAATCATTTGAATCGAATTTTCAATTCGCAAGTCGCAAAGCGACACCACGATGTATTCAGTATATTCTGAATCCATTGATAAAATTATTATGCATAAAAAAAGTTAAAGAAGGAAGAAAAAAAAAGCGAAGACAAAATATTTTTTTAAAGATCCTCAGAACATATAGTGAATGACTCTTAAAAATTTAATATTACGTTTAATGTGGGCGTTTAAGAACTTTTATACTAACAAATAATAATAATAATTTTTTTTTTTTTTAATTTTTTTCCTCTTACAGTATACAAATTTATGGAACGAAACGCACTTCCCAGCCTATATAACGAAGATGAACAATTATTTATACCGTCTCATCTTCCATGTATACCGAATATCCATATAGAACCCCCATCCAAGACGAGAAAATATCAGAATTTAAAAGTCTCCGGTTAATAATATTCCCATTTTGCCATTACAATGAAAATAATACATGGAATTATTTATCTGATTTAACATTAATTCAAAAACAATTTAACCAACATTGGTTTTGATGATTTTCTGTTTTTCTATATTTAAGTGCATCATATAATGTTAATTTTTTTTTTTAAATAATTTAATAAATAATATTTAATAATCATTATACCCGTTTATAGGTTCTCGTTTTGTCCGAATTATTTATAATGAAAACAGTGCTTAATAACGCTGTTCAATTAAGCTATGGGCTTCTCATTCATTCGGAGGCTTTTTTTTGTAATCTTATAAATTTTTAATATTATTCCTTATTGAATATTTATTCTCTTATTTAAATGATCATGCCAAATTTAATTCCTCCGAATACTGAATTCTTAAATTAATGATTCAAAAAAATTATGTCTTACCTATTGAAATCAATATTAAACGTAATCAATTCACTGGACAAGGTGAATGTATTATTTTTTATATAATTATCTTGGGTACATTGTATATCTGCTTATCGCATAAATTTAATTTAATATACATAATTGTATGTGAAACTTGTGCAACAAATTGACTTAATGGGTTCAAAAACAGGTATTGCATGACCCCTGCTATCCATCAGCGGAAGTAGAATATATTTTCTTCTGCCGACTGGTTAAATGGCTATTTTCATGCTCAATGAACATTTAGAAAAATTTGTAGGCAACAAGCGATTCCTATAGTAATTTCAAAATAAAATTTTCAATTTTAATTTTTATTGTTTCGTAATTGTAATAAAATAATAAATTTACAAAGGAGTTGTATGAACGAATATACGAGAACTTTGAAATATATCAATTCAATGCAACCCATCAGCGACGAATTTTATTCATTCTCCTATCCAAAAAATCTGCCGGGTGATTGGTAAAGTACGATATTCCACGTCGCCACTGATTTATTGAGTAAATTACAGGAAGCGAATTGTCTATTATTCAATAACCCTAATTAACATTTAGCCGTCATCTTCATCATTTTTATTGTCTGAAATTGTTTAATTAAGAAGCAAATAAAATTGAATGGATGAATAACTAAATAACGTTTAAAAATGAATATTTAGATGGAAAAAATTTGATGAATAATTTCCTTTTGAAAAATACTTTTTAATTGATCATAAATTTATTACTTTTCATTTCTATTTATAAAATATTGGAAAATAATTAATTATAAGAAATGTTTGCCGAATATAATTCGCGTCCAATAATAAATTTAATTATGTTAATTATAATTGTATATTAAATGAAATGACTACGCAACGACCCCTTCCTTGTCAATATTGTTCAAAATCAATATTTTGAACGAAAGATTTAGATGGGAAACCTGAAAAAAATTAATGCAAATCTTTCATTACTTAATGTGATTATTGTATTTGTGTAATAAATCAATATATAAAATAGGTTTCGATAATTTTTTGAATAAATTTTTAAATTAAATAATAAATTAAATCAAATTAGACTATTAATCTTTTAATAACTTTCACACATAAATTGTATTCAAATAAATATTGCAAATTATTGTTATGTGCATCATTTACTACTAATTTAAGTTGGTTCGACTTTAAAATGCTCACATAGTTTATAAGTTATGAGCTTCTCATTTCCCTTCAAAATATCTGTTATGATATCGAAACTTCTATACATTTATACTTTAAGCAGTTTTTTAATATTTATAAACTGAACTGCTAATAAATGAATATTTGTAATATGATTTCTTGTGTAGATAAGATACTGATATGTATACAATTTTATTAAATATTATGCATACTGTCATTTTTTACAACATTTATGCCATCATATTAACACTGATTTTATGGTGACGACAATAAATCCTTTTTTTAAATAAATTCTACGATTTTTCATATATTCATATTAAACCATAATTGAATGTATCAAGTAAATTAAATAAAGAGAAAAAAAATGTCTGTTAATCCTAATAAAATTATTTGCATATTGCATATATCAACACATCATCTAATGTACCCATTATGAAAATAACGCTTAATTTTATATGCTTTTCAATATTTAATTTATAATTTACGTTGGTGGATATATAGTTTTCTTAACATGCACGAAATAAAAATTTATTGAAAATTAATCAAATAATTGTTAAATAGAAATAAAAAGATAAAAATTTATCTGAATATTTGCAATAAATCCTACATTGTATCCCATCCAAATTGCATAACATTGTTTAAATAAAATCTTTGCGCATACCAATCTACGAGAAAAAGGTGCAAAATTATGTGAATTATTATTTATTAAAACATAAATTTTGTCAATAATATTAATAAATTTATGAAACTCACAGAATATTAAATAATAATTTTATTTTTTTTTAATTTATTATTAATTTTAATTGATTTGAGAGAAATTCCATCATTTTAATTACACAGTAAATTTTCATAAATATCAAACAATATGCCAATGATATTTTCCCGTAACACCAACTACTTTTCAGATGATTCATTTCGTTGGCATATATAGAAATTTGCGTGGTAGATGTTTTGTCGATTTGTTAGAAATAATTACGAGCAAATCGATTATATAACTAGGTTAATTTATATGTAATTAATTATACAATTGATAAATTAAATATAAGGTATTGATTTATTGATTTTGTATTTGCAAAAAATTTTTCGCGTATAAGTAGGCAGTTTCCTGCGTTTAATGATATTTGTTTCATTCAATGTACAACCGAAAATTTTGTTCAAAAATTTCTGAAAAATATCAGAAATATTATTTCAGTGAATTTTAAAAAAAAAAATTTCAGATCATTTCTACGAAATTGTACACAATATTGTACGAGAATTATGTTAGAAGAATATCCTTACAGATTTTTGAATATTACTGTCGAAGGCAAAATACTATATCTCTGAATCTTAAACTTCTTATAATTTTGTAGCAAATAAATGATCCCATAATTTACTCATAAAAATTCCTCGAAGGCAGAAAAATATTAAGTAGGAGTAATATTTTCCTTGGACTTTCTAAGGGCTTTCTATCAGAAGAAAAATGTACGTAAAAATGATACCCATTGAACGATCTCCATCAACGAATCTGTTGAATGTTCTAATTTAATTTTATAAAATTTCCTAATTTCTTTAAAAATATTTCTTGAAAATGGTCTTATAGATTGTTGCAAAATATTCTAATTTTAAATAAGTTTAAAACTTTTATAAAATTTTATTAATTTAAATTCTTTATTTTTCATAATCTTCGGATGTTATACAAAATCATTTTAATAAATAAATAAATAAATATCCTAATTGATAATTGCATTAATCGAGCTTTCTTAAAGTATTCCAATTTCTATGAAATTCTTACCTTCAATAGATTCATTTCCTATGTAGGCTGGGAATTTTAAATGCAAATCATGAATTTTAAAAAATTATTCAAAATCCGATCAGAATTTTTTTTTCCAAAATCCTGAAATTAGGATTACCTGAATTTAGTTTACCCGGTCAAGTATTCAGGAAGAAACTTTCCGTCGAATTGAGCGAATTTTTTTATAAGAAAAAATTTGGATCAAAAAGGGCAAGAAATTACTTGTAGATTTTACATGAAAATCATAAATTTTATAACTCCTTCAGAAATTTTTTTTATTCAGAATCCTGAAATTACTTTCTGGTTTATCTCATCAAGTATATTCAGTAAAACTAAATTTAGCGATATTTTCTAAAAGAAAATTTTTATTAAAAATTTGATCCGAAAAAGCAATTTTGAATGAAATTCGTGAAGTCGCTCAAAAATTTTTTTTCCGAAATTCCGGAAATTAGTTTTTAGTTTACCTGGCTGGTCAAGTATTCAAGAAAAAACTTTCCGTCGAATTGAACGAATTTTTTTAAAAGAAAAGATTTATTTAAAATTTAGATCAAAAACGGCAAGAAATGACTTGAATATTTTACATGAAAACCATGAATTTTTAAAAAATTCATAACTTGCTCACAAATTTCTTTATTCAAAATCCTAAAATTAGCGTCTAGTTTACCTCATCAAGTATTCAGCAAAAATTTTTTTAGCCAAATTTAGCGAGTTTTTTTAAAGTAAAAACATTGATTAAAATTTTCATCAAAAATAGAATGAATTTGAAATGAAAATCATGAATTTTTAAAAAATTCTATACTCGCTCAGAAAATTTTTTTTTGTTCAAAATCTTGAAATTAAAAATTGAATGAAAAATTTTTTTAAAATTCATGATTTTCATTTCAAATGTTTAGGTAATCTCGGCAATTTTTAATCAAAATTTTAATCAATATTTTTTTTTTTAAATAATTCGCTCAATTTAGTTGA
>JANTOP010010484.1:0-15437 GCA_027564815.1 Symmerus nobilis | reverse complement strand
AAATTCTGAGACTTTTATCGAAATCGAAAGGGGTCGGGACCAGAGGATGTAACTTTCGTATGGAATTGCTGTATATATACTTACATCCTGTATAGTTTTTTAACTTTCAAACAGTGATAATTCCCACCAAGAAATTCTATAAATTTGGATATATGTCCGAAGAAGTCAGACGTACTACGAATCTTCTACGAACCACTTAATTCAATCGAATCCAATATAAATAAGGGGGAATACCACAAAAAGAGGCTTACACTTAAGATTAATGTAATAACGTATGAATCATACGGCGAAAAAAAGGTGTTAACATTGACTCCTTTTAAGTTATATATCCTAAACAAAAAAAAAGGATATATGTACCTCCTATGATATAAGAGAAAGTCAATCTTTCCGGGGGTTTTATTTTTCATTCTCTATTATAATAAACTATTTTAGAATAATATGACAGCAGCACTCGAATTTTAATTTATTGACCAACACTCGTATGTTCCTTACGACAGTAAAAATAGAAAAAAGGGTAAATATACAGTAGAAAGCATATAGGACTCCTCTGAATGGGGTGAAAAAGATTTATTTCTATATAAATTAATATATGCAAATGTTCAGCAATTATGAATGGATCTCCTTTCTCATTTTTTTTTTTAAAAAAATATTTATAAAACAAAAAATTAAAAGAAATTTAAATAACTTTATATTTTAATATTTATGTCTGTTGAATTGTGACTGACAAAATGTTTTTCATGCATCAGTAATTCACCAGAAACCCATAAAATCCTTAAATAGGAGAATATATAGAATATGTGGAATAGACTTTTTAGCACGAAAATATTTACTTTCATTTACCCCAATCTCCTTTAACTCATCTATGAGATTTTTTATGGTTTTATTAAAATTAAAAACTCCCTTTCTTGACTTTTATTTAAATACATAAAACACAATTAATAATTAAGAAGTTTTTTTTTGTATATGATTTATATTAAAAAACGGTCAGTAATGTCCATAGAGAAGACAACCAGGGGCATTTAAAAGACCGTTACCGATGAAAAGGTGCTGGTTGGAAATGTGTATATAAAATAAAACAAAACGTTTATGTAATTTCCGGTCTAGCTAAGAATTTTTCTTCTCTATTGCCTATAGTAATTTATTAAATTTTATATACCTTACAGATGGACCGTAAAGTCAGCCGACAAGGACCAACTCCTGGTTGTATCTCATTTTTAAAAAAAACAAAAAAATATTAAATTATATAATAATTATGCAAATCTACTTAGATTGTAAAAAGAAATATATTGTATTAAAATTTATATAAATTACAATATATAATATAAAATTAAAAAAATTACTATAAAGTAACAAATTCAGTTGCCTTTCTTATAATTTATTAATAAAGTCTATATCTAGTAATTAATTAATTAATTACGCTAAAAAATCATCAGTTGTTCATCCTTTGAGTTGGGACATTTACGGAAATTTAACATAAGCACGCTATCATTTTCCGCTCTTAGTATCAGTAGGTTTAAGGATATAATATTTTGGTTTGGATTAGCTAATTTAATAAATTAAAAATAATTGATAATTTGTTCGAATTGTATTTAATTGATTTTGATGGTGTATCAAGCCTGGATTTCTGAATATAAGTCGATAGTAAAGCTTAAAATCAATTAAACTGTAGAAATAGATAGAATCGCCCTAATGTTCATGAAAATAAAGAAAACATTTAATATTCAAATTTTAAAATAAAAAACCAGTGTCCGATATCCTAAATTTATCAAATATTGGATAAAAATTCAATTCAAAATTACATAAATTGATATTTTAATTTTAAGCTTTCAATAATTTCTCTAAAGCTTTATTTTCGAAAATGTTGAAATTTCGTTATAGGATCGTTATTTGGATAGGTTAATAGATTTTTAAACGTACAAAGTTAAGTTCCACCCTTTGAGCTTTCATTGCGCTTTTAATAGTTTGGATAAGCTTCCTAATTTTGGACAATTCCATATATCATTTAAATTTAATAAATCCGATAAAAATTCGATTCCAAGTCATATAAAATGACATTTCAATTTTAAATTTTCAATGAGCTTTCGATATTTTTAAAAGCTCTATATTGGACCGAAATTTCATTAAAAGATCGTTATCTGGATTCGTAAATAGATTTTAAACGTAAAAAAGTAAGTTCAAAACTCAGAGCTTTCGTTGCGCTTTTAAAAGTTTGGATAAGCTTTCTGTGAAAATTCCACATTTCATTTAAATTTAATAAATTCGAAAAAATTTGATTTCAAAATATATAAAATGGCATTTCAATTTTAAGCTTTCAATGAGCTTTCGATATTTTTAAAGCTTTATATTGGAAAAAACCCACATTTCGTTAATGGATCGTTATCTGGCTAGAAAATAGATTTTTAAACCTATAAAAATAATTCTGGAAAATAGAGCTTTCTGGGAGCTTTAAAGTTCTTGCAGAGCTTTTGAATGAAATATTTAGTGTTGATATTTTTGTATTTTTCTTCAATTAATTTATAAACTTTTTGCATCATTAGATTTTTTTGAATCCGAAGAAAATTATTAAAAAATCCGCATAAAATGCCACGATGTCCGATATTCAAATTTCTCGGCGCGAGCCTTTACGAATTTTTGATTTCTTTTCCGAAATATTTTAATAATTTTTGTATTTTTACCTAACTATCCAAGATACTTTCTGCGATTTTACATTTTTAATCTCTCGAAGAAAATTTTTGGCGTGCACTCTAGTAATTGATTAAATCATGATTATAACATTCTGTTAAAGGGTCATAAAATTGCATGTCATATGTTGACCGGAAGTCACTGATTTAAAATACATATATATGGATCACCAAATTAATCCCCCATTTGAATTGATATAGAAATTTTAAAATAGAAAATTTTCTCGAAAATTCTGAGCTTTCTCTGAAATGAACCCATCCATCCCTTGTTTTTTTTATATTATTTCAACCCGTAAAAATCAGGGGTTTACTTTTTTGAAAAAGTTGATTTTAAAATTTGTTCACTGTACCCCTAATTTCGTATAGTCAGTTTTTCAGATTTCGTAATATTAATTTCCCAGAAATTTATGGTTTTCATAAGATTGTTAGGAAAATTCTTTAAAATCATAGATTCGCATCGATTTTATAATAAAAGGTTGATTTTTAAAAAAAAATTTCATTTACAAAATTTCTTCTTAAGTTATTTTGAAATATTTTGGCGTCATTGGATTAGTCATTTTTGAAAAAAAAAATTCTAAAAAATTGTTAGAAAATTTGTGAACAGAAACCGAGTGATTTCATTGTTTTCTCAAAAGTCGATTTTTGTGGCGATTTTTAAAATATAAGCTGTAAGACGATACGCTGATCTTAAGATGTTTATACTCGTATATCACCTAAACTATCTTTTATTTCAGAGGTGTCCATAAGGTCGATCGCGATCGACTGGTCGATCTCGAGCTGATTTTAGGTCGATCGCCAATTAAATTACGTTGTATGATTGTATATTTGCGTTTCGTTTTTTTATTTAATATAAAATCTCAAAAACCCAATTAACAGTTTTCCTTATTAACCAACGAAGAAAAATTACACTATGCGCCAAAATAAAAAAAATCTCTGTGATGTAGATGCCACTATACTTTTCGTATATACTTTAGCCCGCTAAACACGAAAATGGCAATAAAAATTTTTTCTATGGATAGAATTTTGAGATATGAATTAATTTTTGAATATATAACAAAGTTAATGAAAAGATTTTGTAGGTAATTTAGTTACCTTTAACTTGATATCTTATTTGACCATATCTATCAATTCTAACACGAGATATGTTAAAATATGTGAGACTACCTCTGAAAAAATTTCAAAAATTCATATCTCGAAATTGTATCCATAGAAAAATTTTTATTGCCATTTTCGTGTTTAGAGGGCCAAAGTATATATGAAAAGTATAGTGGCATCTACATCACAAAAAAGGTGGCGAATAGTGTTATCAAAAGGTAGATCGCGAGAAAGTATTGTTTGGAACAGTAGATCCCTAAAAAAAAATGAGAGGACACGCCTGTTTTATTTGAATTCATTTTGAAATTTTGAAATTTTATAATTTTCCGGAACATTTTAATGATTTTAATGGAAAGTATCAATTCTCCTATTGATTTCTGTTCATCAACCCCTATAAAATCAGGGAGTTAATTTTTTGAAAAAGTTTGTTTTACAACTTCTTCAGTATAGTCTTATGTTCAATTTTGCATAATTAGATTTTCTTATTCTTAAATATTATTTTCTGGTAATTTAAATGATATTGTCAGGAAAATTCTATAAAATCAAAGGTCTGGGTTGATTTTTTATTCATAAAATTGCACTGATTTTTTCTCCCAAAAATAAGGTTGAATTTTTACAATTTACAGGTTTCAGCCGTATTTCAAATTGGTTACCGTTGAAAAATTATACGGATGACCAGATATTTTTGACTGTTACCCTCTATGAAAGGAAGAGTATATCCGGATATAAAACGCTGTTTGGTGGGAACAAACAAGGAATAATTATGAGGGCGGGATTTTAATTTTAAAATATAAATGCTTACACAAGTGCATTTAATTTCAAAATAAACACCTTCAAATAATTATTAACAATCAAATGCAAGTTTATCTGAGGGTATGACTAATTGGATGGGAATTGTGCATGTGCATTGTCCCGTGAATTTCGTCGATGTTAGAGAGTAAAAAAATAAAACCATTGTCTGGATGAAATGAAACGATTTTTTTAAGCGATGAGAATTTTTTCTTATTAAATTTAATTTTTAATTTTAATTGAAAATCAAGGTCGACTTTTCGACCCATTTCGATCGAAAATTAATCATTTCTTGTCTGGTTATTGAGATGAAGTATAAATTAAGTAATTAATAAAAATGCAATTTGTTAATCAAAAAAATAAAATAAATGAGAAAATTGGCAATCCAAATATGGAACAATGACCACAAAATTAAATTGTAATTAATGAAATATTTAATTAATTTTAAATGTAAAATAACCAGATACCTACTTATAATCAATTCCCTATATATATATTTTATACTCGTAGATTAAATTCTGCATACATCTGGTCGATTTATTTTTATTATTTTACAAATTGCAAGATCAGTTTTGCCTCCAAGACGACAGGGTAAGTAAAATTTAATATTTTTATGAAATAAATAATTTGAAGAAATCAACCGCCAGTAAATCTCTGTTTTTTTTTCGAAATGCCCTGTCGGAACAAAATGAATATTTCCATACTTGTCTGTGAGTTGACCAGCGAAACGGGTCATCAAACTGGATGTTAATATGGATTTTTCTTAATTTTTTTTGAAATCTTATATTTATCGAATTTGGTATAAATTCAGACACAAAAAGAATTGATCTTCGTTTGGTATTATACTCTTATAATCAGACGATTTTTTTTTTTTAATTCGCTTCTTGTCCTCCAATATTCCTGTCCCCGGTTCGATATTGTACAAACATGTTAAATCTTGCATATACTTGGCTATCAGAATATTTATTTTTAATTTTTAAATAAGAAAGAAATGAAGAACAAGATAAAAGCAATATAAATAATAAAATAAATAATTTATTTTGTACAGAAAATTTACATAAAGAATGAAAAATGAATTTTGATGAAGTCATGGAATTGTGCAAGATGATTATTTAATAAATCGATTTTTTGCGATCAAATATTTGATTAGTAAATTGCATTGTGTTGCATTGAAAATGATTGATTGCGTAAAATGGTTTGAAAGTAACGAATTTATTATATTGCAACTAGGAATGTTACTGGATATAGAAATCCAGCATTAGGCTTATCATTTTTCCTCCTATAAATAGAATCTGGGATTTGGGGCATCTAAATTTAATAACCGTTTCAGAGAACCTCACCAAAATTATACCAGTCCAACTACTACTTCACATAATATAATACACAAAATTTCAGATAATTTCACCGATGCATTCGCGAAATTTATTAATCTGAACATGTCGTTACATTTCCAAAACTGTCCATTTCAGCGTACCTTTACAGCGTACAGCCTTTATCATATGTGGTTGCACTTCGGACAATTCTGCATAAACAGAATTTCCCAAAAATTTTCTAGTAATTTCCAAAATACCTTACCCCTAGCAACCCTTACTTTTTGCACATGTAATTTGGATGTTTTCTTAACGAACTTAATTAACCTGAAGATGAGTAGGATTAACAGGTTTTAGAGATTTATTCGATTTGATATGCAAATATCCTTTTAGCTGGGAAATAGAACTATCAGAGAGCTTTGGAGATTTGTTAGAGCGATTCTTATAAAATTTCCAAAAATTCTTTAAACATAAATTAATTTGATATAAAACGACATCAAAATGAATTAATTTAAATCTCAAAAATTTGATATTTAATTTAAATTTAATTAATTGTTTAGTCGCCGGACCTCGAAATTTTTTTACAGGGTGACCCAAAAAACCATCGCACCAATTTACCACAATGGGAACCACAATTTACTTTCAATCGGGAGAAAAAAAATTGACGATAACTGAAATAGAATTTTAATTCCAAGCTTTTTATGAGCTTTTGGAACTTTCGTATAGCTTTATTCAGAACATTCTTATATTTATTAATATTAAATTATTGGGTTAGAAAATAGATTAAAAATATATAACTTGTACACCAATATATTATAAAGCTTTCTTAGCGCTTTTGATTTTATCTCGGAGCTTTTAACCGGAAATTTCGGATTTCATTTAAATTTAATTATTGGGAACGAAATTAGACTAAAATAATATTTTAATTGAAAGCTTTCGATGAGGTTTTGGAACTTTGGAACAACGGTAAGATCCGTTCCGCAGAATTTCACCAAAATAGTACCAAGTCATTGACTATCTTAAATATTAAAATTTTCAAAATTTCAAATAATTTCGCCAATGCGGTGGTAAAATATTTGAATTTCTAGTAGTTGCTGGTGACACCAAAACTTTTCAATAACCTAACGGAAAGAAATGGAGAAATAAATATTAAAATAAATTTGGAGGTAGGGATGTTTCCCAAAAATATGAGCAGTTTTTGATGCTTTGTTTCAAAAGTTTTCGTGAGAATTTCCTGAACATTTATTATGGAAGATTTAAGGATTTATTAAGGATAAGAGAAAATTATTGCATCAAATGATTTAAAATTTTGAGAATATAATTGTGTATTTGTAAACGGCAATTTTTGACGTTTTGTAAATTATTAAAATTTGTTTAAATTTTGCAAATATCGGAAATTTTACGAATTTTTTCAATTTGGAGAAATTATTCAAATTCCGGAAATATTTGCGTTTTCTGAAATTTCGGAAATGTTTTGAAATTTTGCAAATTCTTCAACATTTGAAATTTTCCGAATATTTTGACTTTAGAAAATTTGAAAAATTGTATAGATTTTTCCAATTTTGGGAGTTTTGTAAAAATCGTTAATTTTGTAAATTTTGAAATTTTGGAAATTTTCGAAATTTTTTAAATTTCGGATTTTTTTTTTTCAATTTCTGGACATTTTGCAAGTTTTTCAACATTTCAAAATTTATTGAAAATTCGTACATTTTGTCAATTTTGGAAGATTTGGAGAATTTGCAAATTTGGGAAAATTTGGAGAATTTGCAAATTTTGGAAAATTTGGAGAATTTGCAAATTTTAGAAAATTTGGAGAATTTGCAAATTTTGTAATTTCTTTTTCAATTTTTGGACATTTTTGAAGTTTTTTTGTAAAAATAATCAATATTTATCGATTTTTGCGCCATCTGCCAACTGCAGTTACATTATTATATTATGATTATATACAAATATATCCTCTAAATTTCAAAACATTTGATGCCCTGTTCTTTGAATTAATTCCCAAAAATCACCTTTTTTCTGGCGGTCACAATAGTGGTTCCCCTTAATTTGATTTCTGTACATTTATTCATACTACTATTATTGCTAACAATTAGGTTGTACTTCATCGATATTAAATAAATTAAAATGAGTAATTATTTTTTAAAAATATCAGTTAGGCTAAAACCTTGTTGTTTTATCAATAACTAAATAAATAAATAAATTAATTAATTAATTAAAATAAAAATAAATAAATTACTAAATAAATAAATAAGTAAAATTAATAAATATCTAATTATATCTAATAGATAAATAAATAAAAAAATAAATTTAATTAATTAAAAAACAATAAATAAGTCAATTTGTTGAGTCTTTCAACTAACAATTTTTGTTAGTTTAATTGATATGATTAATACTGCAATTTAAATGAATTTGATTTTTCATTTGAATCAAATGCAGGTTTTTGAATTAAAAATAGTCATTTAAGTCATCACCCTATTCAGATATAATCATTGTTTGCTAATAATTTTCGTGTTATGTTTTCTAATAACCAGATGTACAATAATGTTAGAAAGAAGCTGCTAAAAACATAATAAAGTAACTATAAGTACAATCTAAAAACATGTTTAATTGTCCTGAACTCTCCTTTAACATTGAACATAAAATAGATCTTTGAAATAAATGTTTGTTTTATTTATTTATTATTTTTATAGACGTCTAATTCTATTCTAACACCCAGACAATTAAAAATAAAATATATCTATCAGAGAATTGAATGAATGAACGGAATTTATACGTAAAACTCCTTCAAAATCTACAATTCAGATGTAATTTTTATGATGCATTTAATTTCCAGGTCTATTGAAAATAAAAATCTGTTCAGAAATAAATTAAATTGAATCAAAAATGCAGCTGCATCATCAAATTCATTACGATTCCAAAAAAAAAATTGCCTTTGATTAAAATATATTTAACCGATGAATAAAATAACAAAATAATTAGTTACACTTCGCCCATTCATTGAATTGAATTTTTATAACCCAGAAAAATTTGATCGTTCTCCCCCCGTATACTCATATCTTCGATATTAAGTTGAAAATCCAGTTGGGTAATTAAATGGTAATTCAAGACTTGGAAATGATCCATCAAAAAAAATGAATCTCATCGGTCAAATTGTTGACACAAATAATGATGTATTAATGGACAATAATTGTTAGTTAAGGGAAAATAAGTCATAAGATGATCCAAAATATCAGAAAATCCTGTCGTATTCGATAGATTAACATACATCCTCAAACACCCTGTTCGGAGAAAAAATCGAATTTAAAAGGGGTTTACTAGGTAAGAGGTTTTAAACCTCTACTCTACATACCTCAAAGGATAATAATACTTGTACATCATTTACGTGTCTGTCGGATAAAAAATAATAATTACAGTAATTATTTAATTATTGTAATAGACGCCTAGACGGTATTTTGAAGACGATATCAACTTCATCCCATATATACAATAATAAGATTTATTATCCCCAAAAAAAGGATAATTATTTTAATTGTCCGTTTTAATATTAATAAAATATTTATAGTTCTACCATGAGAAAATTTCACCAACGGACAAGTCGCATCCCGGAACAGGACAATCAACTGGAAAAAAATCGTACCAGGGAAAAAATGACGGTTAATTTTTGATCTTATCTTGTCAAGGTGATGGGAATCTTATATTTTTATGTAACGATTTACTTAAATATAAATAAAGAAAAAATTGTAATAAGGAGAAGGAATAATCATAAAATTGTAAGAAATAAATGTGATTATTATCAATCTTTCGTATAAGAGGTTTAAGAATGGTTTACATTGTTTTTCACTTTTTGATTCGTTTAAAAAGGCACGCAATGAATCAAAGGTTTACAATTACAATCTCTATTTACTATAAATATATTTTTTATTCACAAGTGTACAGTAAGTCCTTTAGTCACACCCAGTTATTTCGTTCCGATTCCAAAGTTGTTTCTGGAAATTCAACCAAACAAATTTTCATACTATCTCAAGTTAGTTCTAACGAGCAAATAATTTTTAAAATCGGGTGATAATATTTGGAAATTCTGGGATTTATCTTTGGAAACCGGCTCCTAGGAACGAGAAGTTTAAATCAAACTTGAATGGAATGTCTTTAAGATTCTAGCGAAAAAGGAATTTTTTAAATCGGACGGTAATCTTCCGAGATTCTGGGATTCATCTTGGAATCCGACTTCTAGGAATGAGAAGTTTTAAATAAATTTTAATGAATCCTTGGGTGAGTTCTAACGAAAAATGAATTTTTGAAATCGAACGATAATCTTCAGAGATTCTGGGATTCATCTTGGAATCAGACTCCTAAAAACGGGAAGTTTTAAATAAATTTCAATAGAACTTCGAGCGAGTTCTAACAAGAAAAGAATTTTTTTAATCGGACGGTAATCTTCAGAGATTCTGGGATTCATCTTGGAACCCGACTTCTAGGAACGAAAACTTTTTATTAAATTTTAATGGAACCTCCAGAGTTCTATTAAAAAATAATTTTTATAACTGGGCGATAATCTTCAGAAATGTTGGTATATTTTCTTCCAAGTAATAATACAATTATATCCAATTTTTTCAAGGTAAGGTCCCTCAAATATTTCACAAAATTCGACTGAAATTTCCTGAGAATTTTGTTCGATACGAAAAAATGTAATAACGCAGGAAGTCACTTTGATAGTTAACGTCGAACATAAAAATATGGACGAAAAATTCAACGGAGAGTTGAAATTTGTAAACATTTTTAATGTAGGAACATTGACCATTTTCCGGTCTATCTTGTAGATAATTGTCTAATTACAAATATTATTAAGAAGAATCTGTCCGATTTGGCTGACCATTTTTTCCTGGACAACCGATAAGCTAAATTTGAAGTTGTTTTCAGGATTTTCCGACATTAAAATTATTTGATCCAATTACGAGCTTGGGAAAATTGATTATTTTCTGGTTAGGTATATCTCCATGATTGATGAAGATTCTTGAATTGAAAATTTTAATTATTGAGGAAATCTTGTTCGGCCGAAAAAAATCTAAAATTGCAGAAAGTTGGTAAGTAAGTTGGTGTAACGTATAAAAATAAAAATTTCAAAGAAAGAAATCGGCACGAAATTAGGCAACGAAATTTGAGCAGAGTAAATAAAACACCAGATATTTTTTTAAATAATTAATTTTTATTCATGTGGAATAGTTTAATTAATTATTTATTTAGAGATCGTACGACAAGTTCCTCAAAGAATTAACCCCCTGATTTCATAGACGTTGTTATTAGAACACAAAAAAATGTATCTTTCCTAAAAATCGTTATAATTTACCGGAAAATTAATTATTTCGAAACGGATTCAAATAAGGAATGATTTCAATGATCTATAAACACCTTTATCTCAGGGGGTCCCCTGCCAACTTATATTTTTTAAATCGCGTCAAAAGTCAACTTGTATTAAAATTTTTAAATAAATTTTGATTATTTAATTAAGTAAATTTTCCACAAACCCTTACCTTTTTGGTTAAAGAATTTTTAATTTTTAAAGAATTTTCTTAACTGATTCGTGAAAAACTTAAATTTCCAGAAAATTTTATTCACGAATCAGAGAATCTGATTACGCAAAATTAATCTTATGGATGCAGTCATGAAATTATGGAACAAACTTTATTAATTAATTAAGCCCCTGATTTTATATAGGTCCATGATACAAGGGGTAAATGACATAGAAACTGTTATAATATCGTGGATAATTTTTTATTTTAATATTTCGAGGCGGATTTAAATAAAGGATGATTTGATTGATCAATCAATACCTTAAGACACCTGAAGGAACTATTCCCTGAATTTAGATTAGCTATAAGCAGACGATTGCTGGATATTGAAGATATAGATAAGAAATAATTGTTAAGAAATATTTCTTAATATTCTGTCGACTCAAAATCAATAATTTTTCATTATTAAAATCGATTTTCTTAAATTAATTATTTTGGAGTATCCTCTTCTACGCCTAACTAGACTGTGACAATCCGATAATTTCGAGATAAATTAATTTTTAGAAAAATTTCGACATTTTTATAAAAAATTTATAATTTAAGAAAATCGGAAAGTTTAACAAAAAATTTCCAAATTTCGAAAAATTCATAAATTTTTATAAAAAATTGACCAAATTCGAAAAATCCTATGAATTAATTCGTAATATCCACCGTACGTTCAGTAATCTGGTTGAATAAAATGAAGTTTCTTTCTGTAAATATTCGGATAAGGAAGAACCCTCATTTTACACTCTCTACTCCGAGTACTCTAGTATAAAATCATCCAAAAACCATGGTTGCTCAAGTAAAATTATCTAACGAGTATGAAAAAATATTTTGAAATTGTTTCTGGCTAATGACAAATTAAATATTAAAAAGAAATTTGTATAACCACTTTACGACTTATTTTTATAATTCCCTTGGTGTTAGGAGCTGAGCAAGTGAGCACCCCTGCTCTAGACCTATAGTATCAAATACAAATTAATTAAAATTATCATGTTAATCTTATTATAATCGTAATCGTATTAAGGTAAGTATACCACGAACTTCATCATAAATTGTTCATAAATGTAGAAAATTTGGTCACAATCAAAAAGTTTCAGGAAATTCTCAAAAATAGTGGAAAATTAATTCTCATTAAAAATACACAGGCGGAAAATCTGTATATTTCATAGAAATGAAAAAATGTCTGCTTAAAATTCACCACAAATTCGAAATTTCATTAAAGTCAAAAAGTGAATGAAATTTTGGAAATTTTATGAAATTTTGGATATTTTATGAATTTTAAAAATTTCAAAAATTGATTAAAATGTGTCAGGATTACAAATATTATACTAACTTCATATACATGTTTGTTATTTATTAATAAAAGATCGATATTTTTAAATTATAAGCATTTAATTATACAAATTTGTGTAATTTATAAAATTTTGGTTTTTTGAACAACGTCTCTCCATCAATAGTTTCTTATTCAAATGTTGAGAAACCTACATATATACTTACCGTAGATATGTGCGAAATTTATGTTGTCCTGTAATAAATGTATTTCGATATATTTAAGGACCGTAGATGTAGGGCTACCTTTATAAATGTTACGTTACGGTTGAAAGATCATTCTGTACGAGCATCTTATACGGGTGGGAATTTTTTCTTTTGTAACATAATCAAAAACATTATTTTTTTCCTTAATTTACATTAAATTGAATGAGTATGACCGTTACTATACGGACTATGTAATGTGAATATAATCACATGAAGAAATATTATGTTGAACGTGATTTTTTTTCTTCATATAATTAAATTTGCATTTCTGCATAATGCAATTGGGTGGGTAGAAAGTTGCTAGGATGATTTCGTGAAAGTTTTTTAAATTATTGGACCATTTTATAAAATAGAATAATAATATACAATTTAGTCGATTTTAAAGAATATTCAAAAAATATTTCGATTTTCAAAAAATTTCTCAAATTCTTCGATTTTCAATCAATTTTAAAAAATTTTTGATTTTCAAAAATTTTTCAAATTTTTAGAAAATTTCCAAATTTTCCGATTTTCAAGAAAAACATTTTTTTTTTTATATGCCCAATTTTACAAATAGGATTTTCTTTAATTTTCTCTTTCTAATCATTTAAAATAAATTACATGTGTCAAACCGTTAATTTACTCGAATTCTAAATTGGGTATCCTTTCATGAAAACGAGCGAGGAAATTTAAAAAAAAAATGGGCCACAAAACAGCAAAAACTTTTCAATCAGCTTATAATTATACTCGTATTATTACTAATAATTTGAGAATTATAATGTTAATTATATCTTCTTAAAGATTTTCCAGACAATTTTCCTTTCATGATAGATTAATGGGGAATGTTTCCGTAATTTCTTAATATTAAATTCATTGGGTGATATGTAAGTTGTAAGATTTTTATATTTAACCATTCTATTGATAGAGATGTTGGAGTACTTAGTACTCTCGTAATATATCTGAGAACGAACCTTTTGTATTTGCTTACTTCACCATGATACAAAAGATTTGTACTTTTAAGACAATTTAAAATATCGATAAGACTAACATATTATATTTATAACGACCACCCATGTCGATTTGAATAAATAAATAGAATTTTTATTTGGTAGAACATTAGTTAAACATACTGTATTAGATATCGATCGGTTTATAAAGGATATCGAGAGGTTGAATGATTTATGATCGGATGAATTATGAGCGTAACAATGAATAGGCTGATTCCTTGTTTTCTGAAACTGATCATAATAAATTAATATTAACATACAAAGATATCATATTATGTCTTACAAGGCACACAACAATATACCTTTAATGTCAAATTTACTTAACCTGAAATCCCCGTTCATTTTTTGGATATCCCTAAGTGATCATGGACCAAGTGACCCATTATGTAATTTGACATATGATATTTCACAAGAGAAACAATGATTTTTTTTCCTTAATAATCGATCCTTTAATATTCCATATGTCATCCGTTTAACACTATTTTTTTTTGTTAATAATTTTATTAAACGGACAAGTCTCAGTCTGTGTCATTTAATTAAATTCCATGAGCCAAATGAAGGTTTCTATTCGAATTTTACCGATTTTATTAAAGATTGGTCAAATTTATTTCAGTATTAAATTTTTAAATAGGAGTGAGGTGTCCTGTCTCTGGGAATAGGACTCTAGTGTATCTGGGGGTTTGAGAGATTGATCGATGATGACTTTTTGATACCGCAAATATTTATTTTCTTAATAATGTTACTTAAATACTGTAATAAGTACATTTACCACATGTTGCTATTGCTTAATTAAGTGGCATTAATTTGAGAATAATTTATTAAGATGTAAATTAATATTTTAACTTCCTGGTTTGGAGACGATTTTTATACAAAGTAATCAGGCTAATATAGAGAAAGACAATAAGATATGTGATATATACATCTTATATCCATAGATCTGCTAGACCTATGTTATTTATATAAAAAAATGAAACAGATTACTAAAATTCTTAGAGTATATTTTAGTCTAATTAATTAATAAATTATATTAAATTATTATTTGTAATTTAACATATGTAATCAATTATTTATTAAATAATTAAAAAATAAATTCTTTGGACAAAAGGATTTGAGGAAATCGAGAATTTCATAAAACTCAAAATCAGAGAAGTCGATATCGAAAATAAAATTGTGCTGAGAGACAATTTTTTAATTAACATATCTCCCACATATATTTTGAAAATAATTTATCAAAAATCGATATTTATTGTAATTTTAAAAATTAAGCTTTTGAAATGACCTATTAAGGTTTTAAAGTAGATAGTTCGAATGTATCATCACCTAAATGGATCTGAAGAGAAACTTTGAAATTTAAAAATTTTTCGAAAAATATAGACATTTTACCAGATAGTGGGGATTTAAACAATATCCACTCATAACATATATAGATTTTTCTACCAACATCTTTTAATGCCCCCCCCCCCCCCCCCCCCCCCCCCCCCCCCC
>JANTOP010010473.1:0-15438 GCA_027564815.1 Symmerus nobilis | reverse complement strand
AGACAGACTTGCCGAAATAGAATCCAGACAAGGTCTCCAAACGATTAATAACAGAACCATTAGATATAAAATGACATAGGTAAAATCGTCACTGGCTCTTAGACTATTATTAGTATTTTTTAAATTTTTTTCAGTTTATCTTATTAATAGTACGATGCAATCAGTTTGTAACAACAATAAGGTAAGTTGTATTTATAAAGCGAACAAGGCTGGTACGGTAATAGGCTTAAATATTAAATACCCGCTTAAATATTAAAACCTAATCTTTCTGGCTAGCTGTGGCTATAGGAAATTATCTGATTTGATCACCATTCTTGTACTGATAACATTTATATAATATACATACTAAGATTGTATATTAGGCTCGGCGTAAATGAAAGCTTTAATGTATATTCATTTCTAACCGTAATTTATTTACTGAAGGATTTTTTCTCATTTTTTAATACGAAGAGACCATTTAGTCCATTAATCTTTTCCAGTTTTCTTTTTTTTTCTTTTAGGGTATTTTCCCATTTTCATTTTTAAACATTTCCAATTCTGTTTCTTCCTCTATTTCCTTCCTTACTATCTGATGATATTCACTAACTCTTATTCTAGTCTCTTTATGCTATAATACATATTTTATTTGCCTCTGTTTTAAAACTGCCTATAATTCGAGACGAGGTCTGCTAGGCAGTAATTTCAAGAAATGTGTGCATTAAAAACGAATATGAAAAGATAAATAGAAGACCCTTTTTGGGGCCAACCTTATGATTATTCGATAAAAATTTCAAATCGTTGTTAAAGACAAAAGGCTAAAAAAATAGATGAATTTTTATCTTGACCCTAAATATACCAAATTCACAGATAGATATTGATATAGGATTGTCGTACAACATTGATACAGTTTTCTATTTTATGGGATATGACGATTCGTTCCTTATATCAAATTGTGGCTATTTTTCCTCTTTGAACTATTCTATGGGCATTACATTATACCTTTTTATATTGTATTTTCACATCAAGCTGGAAGAAAACCATTTAAAAATTTGGGGAAATTTTTCGAGGCAAATCAAATAAATTTTCCACTCCTACTTTCCCTTGTTGTATTTTATCTGTCGAGAAACGGGATAAGGTTCATTTGTATGCTGTATGAGAACTACTTACTTCTATATAAAACAGACACTTAGGTATACAATACACGCCATTAAGTTACTAAAAATTGCAAGGATACTTTCAGAAGGGAAAAGTCTATCTTTTTAGATAAGTTAATAAATACTTATAATCGAATTGAAAAATTGGTACAGAAAGTAGAGCGAATTAAACTTTTAAATAACCATTCAAATTGATATTTGAAAGATAATGTACATTTATATTAATAGATAAGATTACATATGTTTCCAAGAAAGAAGATTTACGCCAAATTACTATTTCAAATTGTATATGAAATATTCAATTTAATTTAAAATTATTTAGAAGTAATGAACAAGAAGTTCTCATTCCTAAAATTAGTGTAACACACATAAGCGTTCAAAGTATGTATTATTTCAATGGTACATTATTCTTAAACTATTTATTTCTGTTACTATTATACCTGAGGTCAGATGCAAATTATGTATCTATCATATTTTCTTAAAAAAAATATTTAAATTTTCCTGAAAATGAAGCATAGGTCGCGTTAATGCATTTTCAACTTTTTTTTTATAAAATAAAACCTTACAAAACAGAAAACATTATAATCTACACAACTAGGTATCATGATAATATAATATCCGACATTTTCAAACAAGTTATTCCTCCTCAGAATAATTTCTTTTTTTATTCAATCAATTAGTTCTATGGCATGTCTTCATTAAAATATGTAGAGATTTAAAAAAAAAATATGCAAATTAGTTTGTAAGGTAATTTAAGAAGTCGATAAATATATATTATACGTTTGAACAACTTTTACATTGCTTTTTTTATCAAGTAAGTTAAGTGGGAAAATTTGTCTGTAATTAGTTGAATATTCTATTTAACAATGAGAAAGGAAAATCGATTGAATTATATTTAAATTCGGATATAATAGATAAAAAACATTTAAGAAGACTTATATAATAGTTATTATCTAGTAGTTATCTGATTCTTAATTTAATTTAATTTATTTTATTTAATGGTTCATTTTTTACAATTATTCAGATTCAGATTTCAGATCAAGGTAAATGTGAATGTTGTATAAAAAATGAATGATTGATTATAATGTGATCTCATTGATATTAATACACGTATAATTTACAGACTTACAGTTTTACCAATTTACCTTCTTATAAACATGTCTGTTAACAAGAAGTAAATAATCTGATGTAGAATAGGTGCGACTGGACGACCAGCTAATCTTTGGATTACAACAGTCATTCGAGATACTAATTTAGCGATATTTTCTTCTTCTTCTTGAAATGTTCAAAAATTTTTAAAGTGTCCTGTTCCCCTTTTCTGTAAGAACGAATAGTAAATAAAAAATTTTATTTATTGATAAATTATAAATTTTGGCTTACAAGATTTTGAACTTTGCCAAGAAAAATAATCAAATTAATTTTTCATGATAACCATTGGTATAAAAGGACTTTGGTAATAAAATATTCTGCACAAAAAAATAATCCTACATTTGTTACCTGTGTTTCCCGTCTGTATATTCTCATACGGAATTTTTTTTTTTTTTGATAAAATCATAATAATATTTTGGTTTATTTTTTGGGATTGTCCTTTGGACAAAACTTTCGTCCTTTTGGGATTTCATTTCTTTTGATAAATTTGGGAATTCCTATTCATATGTATATTAAGTTATATTGTCAAATAAATAACGAAACAATGTTTAGAGATTATTCCTTTTTTTCTGTAAGACATTCTGGTTTCCCAGCCCAATTCTCGAAACCATTCCCCAATCTTATTATTAAAAATATTTCTCTGTGGTTTCGATCGTCAATCTTACAATATGATAGTCGATTGCATAATCTGGATCAAAAATTGGAATTGGGTTAAAAGAAAAAAAAAAATAGGATAGAAAAAAATCTGATTTTTCTTATGAGAAAAAAAAACTTTTCTTTTATGGGTTTCTTGAAGTAAAATCAAAAAGAAAAACAGGAAAAATACAACAGATTGTTTTGAAAAATAATGGAAAACTTAAGAGAAGGAAAGGAAAAAAAGATTATAACAAACTTTTAATGGGCAGGATAATAAATTGAAGACTTTTTGATATAATACGGATTTTTTTTGTGCGCCTGATAAAAAAAGGGTCAATCTACATCCCCCGACTTCAATTCGTCATTTATTTCTGATAGAACTTGATTACATTTGGTATATCTATGTTGAAAATATACATAAAAGTAATATGATTTTTTATTATAAGGCTATTAAACTTGATTTTCCCCGGAAAAAGATTAAAAAAAAAAGTTAAATATTTAATGATTTTATTTTGTGTGTTTGGATACCTTTTCTGATTTTTGGTTAGTCCCCTGAAACCTCAATATTGACATACTGTCCCTTTTTTGATTGTCTAGAAATCCTTTAGTCTATATTAATAAAACATTCATACAAATTGATGTAAATATGATTGTAATTGCAAATGTTTTTATTTATGCATGTACTTTACATGTAGTATAGATTACTTTAATATTAGTTAGGATATTATCCGAACCGTACTGTTCAGATAGTCTAACTGCTTATTCAAGTGTGCGGCTACAAGTAAACTAGTAGTTTTAGTCGAAGAAATACAGTCGTTATATTTACCTTTTCGTATAAGCCTATAATTTACTTATCAAAATGAAAAAATATTACGAACGATTGTTACTGTGGATACAAAGGTGGAGCAAGGAGTTTACCACATATTAATATATGAATAAATATTTAATTAATATTAATATGAAATAAAAGCTGTCTTAACCGAACCGAGATTTATATTCGATCCACCTTAACAATAATATTGTTGACTACTTCACCAAATTTATTCAATAATAAATCGATTTATTATCCATCATTAAAACGAAGAATGGTATTATTTGCATAAAATTCAAATTCATTTCTTATCGGGAAGATAGTTAAAATAATTATATAAATCAAATTTCATCTGGAGTAATAAATATTTATTAGTTATTTGTATTTATTTAGAAAATTTTGTATTTATTAATTTAAAAATAAAAAAACAATTACTATTAAATTGACCAATAAAATAAATCCAACAAATCGTCTTTATTAATAAAATTATAATCAAAAGTTGATTACTAAAAAACACGTAAAGGCTAAGGTTAAATTTACGAGTATTGTACGGCTTCGTATATGTTATTATTTATTGAATTATAGAAACAATTAATTATATATTAATTAAATGTTTTTTAGAAAAAAAAAATATATTGTAAAGTTGCCATGTGTGGCACACATATACTTATATTGAAAGACTATAATTTTAAAATTCAGGTATTTCCCATTTTGTGTGAGTAAACAACGATTCTTAAATATTATGATATCTACACCTACAGGGTTGTCCTCGATATTACCATTCACCTTTCACCATTACACTGTAAGCTTCATTGCTGCATTTCAAATCAGTATTAATGTTGTCTTCAAAACTAATAATTGTTCTATTACATTCATCTAATTATAATAATTATTGCGTATCAACAAATTAAGATTCAGGACTCCAAGTATAACCCTATGCTACCGCCACCAAACGAACCAAACCGTTTGCTGATTTTGCACGTACATACGATACACGTTATTTAAAATTCATTTTACATCAGGTAAGTTATCATGGTCAAGGAATTGTGATATTTTGAGAGGGAATAAAATACCGTCGATATTCCAATATCGAAACTATAAATATATAGAAATATTAACTGCCACTTAACCGTTTAAGTGTTAAGTCAAAACTTGAAATTTTATTCGATCAGTATCGATATCCAGCTAGTCGAGTCTCATCTTGCAGACAGAAAAAAATTGTTTTTTTCCTCTTAAACAAACATTCGTTCTTAAACAGTGGTCAATAAAAGACGCGTATCGCGGACCGGTTATCAATCAAATAAATAATCTAGAAAAATATTAAAGTGATTGTTTCTACATAAATATCTAATATTATGTTCTAATATTTTACATAACCATTAGTTTGTTAATTAGAATGGGGCATTTGGAGCATAGACTAATTATATTTGTACTTGTTCTGGCAACATTTCAAACAAATGGTAAGCAATCAATGGATTTACTAATTGCAGGGTAAAAATTATAATGAAAATTATCAAAAAAAAAAAATTAATAAAGAAAAACCCTCAATTTACTACATAAAAGTCACGGAGTTGTCAGAAATGAAATATAATTAGTATTATTGTAGTAGTAAAAACTTACTATAATTAGTATCTAATTATGTGAAATGATCCATTTGAGATTTCGTAATAGTGAATTACGTTTCATTTTTAAAACAATCAATTTTTCACTGAAACAATAATATCTAATAATTTAATTTAATTATAGTTTAGGTCTGCGCGATATTAATGATCTAATACAGGCATCCTGTGTATAACACAGTATATGTAATTTATTATAAAATAATATTTTATATTAGTTTCTAAAAATCAAGGGAAAATTGAGGGATTACTAATTGCAGAGAGATTTGTGTACGTTTATTGAATAAGTCACGAAATTGCGTCACAGCTCTCTAGATAAAACGAGAAAAATAAGGTGGAAAGCAAGAAAAATTAATTAAATGAATTAATTGAGTTATTACTTTCTTTAGTAAGTTTTCTTAGTCTTAACCTCATTTATCCGTTATTCTGAAAATTATTTATTTTCTTAATTTTCAGCCCAACTGCTAGGCCGATTCTTAAATCGGGGCGAATATCAACCAACGCAAACAGTCGGTTCTGAAGCATCAGCGAACAGTAGAACATACGCAAATGGTTTAAATTTTGGGAGTTTTCTAGGAATCTCAAACACAGCATCACATTCCGCTTCACAGGCCCAACAAAATAACGTTGAAGGTAGTAAAACATCAGCACAAAGTACGTCCCTAGCGAATTCAGTTAATATAGCAAAAATTCCAATAACAAATTCGGTATCAGCAAGTTCGTCCAGTTCAAGTGGTTCGGTATCTGGTAATTTAGGGAATAATCTAAATGTTGGTCATTATGGATTGCAAACAAATTTAAATACCCAGAACATTGGTACTGGGATCGGTTTCGTTAGAGAACCAGGAAGTAATATCGGTTTTCATATCGGTGGTTTAGGTATTCAACTTAATAAGAAACCCGGTCAACATTCCAATCAAAATAACATTCAAAATACAAATGCAGGAGCATCGGGATATGCTACTGGTACTGGCTCTGAACTAAATACTCATAGCCATTCATCATCCAATGCGTTTAACTTGGGTAGTTTATTTAATTATCAATCATCAAATAGTCAATCATCAGCGCATGCTTCATCAGTTAATGGTAACGTTGGAGCGGTGGCTGGATCCGGTACACAAAATAATTATGGATCAGTTGGGACACAAAGCGGATCGGCCATTGAAATATATAAACCAGATTACGTTCCGGAGCCACCTATCAAACATCCAACGACAGATAAACCACAAAAGGGTCAATCCCTTTTCGATTTATTACATAATGTTAACGATCCAAATTCAACTCCAAATCCAGTTTCGGTTCCTGTAACTCCCAAGCCAACACAACCATCTACAACGATAGGATATGAATTACCTCCTGGATTTGAAGATATTTTAAATGAACCGAAACCAACGGAAAATCCTCATAAACCGGTAATGGAACAAGTGGCTTGTGATCCAAATCAACCCGGAGGAGATTTATGCCTTGACGTTCGGGTTGATGAAAAGAAAATAACAAGAACTAGGCGTTTAGTTCGTAGTGCACAGGGACCAGAGTATGAGGAATATCCTGATTATGGTTATGGTCATCCATATGGACATCGTAGATATGGCCATCCATATGGACATCGTGGATATTACTATCAATATGATTACGGATATCCTCATCCACATCATCATCATCATCCTCATAATCATTATCATCGTCATAGAGATCACTACAATCATGGTCCACACAGGTATCATGATCACAATCACCATCGATATAGTTCCCATGATTTTGAGCAAGATGAACATTTCCGAGATAATACCTATGAACATGACATAACCGAAAATCATTCAACAAGTAATTCAAAGCCAACTGAAGTCACAGAAAGTACTTCAGAAAAACATATAGATATGTCAGAAAAGCCGAAAAGGGAATTCGATTTTCCGATTGATGTCCGATCAAACTTTGACGAAAGTAAGCGGAAAAAACGAGAATCGACAACGGAAAGTACCGAACTGGATTCTCGTTTTGGATTTTTCGATCCACATAATTCGTTTGGTGGAATTTTTAATGGTCGACGGAATCCACTTGGTTTCAATTCACGGAAACCGCAGAAACATAATCGTCCGCATCAAGGACCAGGTGGATTTCATAATCAATATCCTGATTATCAGAATGGATTCCCTACTTTACCAGATAGAAATCAAAATACTGCAGCAAATAGTCAGTCACAAAATATTCAGAATCAATTTGGACAATTTCAAAATAATGCAGCTGGTAGTCAGTCATCAAATTTAGCTAGCGATGGGTCATCCGGCCAGCTTAGTGCCGCCAATACTCAACAACAAAATTATGATACAATCAATGAGAAGGGTAGCAAGAATGCGGCCCAAAGTCAATCGGCAAATTTTGATAATCAGGGAAATTTAGCTCTCACATCTTCGAACAGCAATACGATGCATAAAGAGAACCAACATGGATCAAGAGATGAAGCAAACAGTGGTTCCAATTCCCGCCTACAAAACCAATTTGGTACCGCATCAAATGCAGCAAATGCTGACAGTCAGACCATTAACGAAAACGGTTTTCATGGTTCCCAGAGCCACGGTTTCAGTCAGGGTTTATTTCATGGAAATAATGGGAATATTGCTGGAACAAATAGTGGCGCAACTTCAAATTCTTTCGAAGGGCCAAATAGTAAGGGATCGTCCGCATCTAGCCATTCATCGACATTTACGAACGGTCGTGTTCCAGGAAATATAGGAAGTTCAGCGGCTGCCGGTTCTCAAACTAGTAATCACGGTTCAAACTCATTTGGTACATCGTCGAGCCATGGTCAGATAGGTAATACAGATACGGGTAGTCAAGCACAAGCCGGATCCGGGCAAGGTGGATCTACGGCTGGTGCAAGTGGATTTACCGAACAATCTTCTAATCATCAATCCGGACAACCGATTGACTATAACAACAGAAATAGTGAAGATGACGTTCCGTTTGTATTCTCCTAATGTTCTCTGACATAATTATTTCTGTATGTGACTTAAATTGAGAAGTTTTACTAATCTAATTAAAGACTCTCGTAAAAAACAAAAAATAAACTTTGTTGTGTCTTTAAATTTCCTGTCTCTTTAATAGGTTAATTAATGAAACGATGGAAACAGTTGGTAACAACAAGAAGACAAGTTGCGATATCAAAAAGTAAAACCACAAATAAAGTATTCGGATGTATAAAGCGGAGAACATTCGTACGGTAGCGAGCAAAGAACGGAACAGAATCAAGTAAATCTTAATATTTCATATCCAATCATACCTTATTTCGTACTCCTTCTAATTTGAATTATTAGGGGGCCAGTATGAAATTAGATTGCATATTAATTAGTTGAGTTTCTTAGATGGGATTTGTAATTGAAAAGTTTATCAAATATCAAAATGAATATATTGATATTACCTGATCTATGCTCATTACTGTATCTACCATACTAACTTGATACATTAATTTATAAATTAGAATTCACAGCGATATACCATACCACCTAATCTAAGTAACGGTACAAACTTTGCAGTGATACCTTGTTGGTAAAATAATACCAAAGTAGCGCTCTTAACGCTTAACCGAAGCAAAAAAAAGAATAAAAATAAAAATAGGAAGAAAAGGGGAAGAGGAAAAACTAAACCCCATCGCTCCAATCCAATTTTCGAACGGGTAATTTTACACAAAATATTCCTCCGTACTTCTTACATACGATGCGATTGGGGGGCCGTGGGTTTCCGATAACATATTATCAAATAACAAATATATGGCAATAAAAAGCTAGAGATAATGAGGCAATTTAAATTTTAAATGGAAATTCATTTAACAACAAGTTGATGTGGCTGGGGTGGCATATATGTATGTGTGTATCTACGTTAGGTAAGTACACGGAGTTTCTAATATAGCTGATAGTATTTGGGTTGGTAAATTCCTTTCCAAAAACTCCCCGTCCTTACGTAACAAGGTAAGATTTTCGTGTATACCCATTATACAATTCAAAATTCGCAATACATAACATTATACTCATACATTCCCATATATGGTAACATTTTATACGTTCAAATAAAATACCGTACGAATAAATTGGATTTGATGGCCTAATATACACAAATTAAAATGGAATCGAAGGGAAACGATAAAAAATTTCCGCCCGAAACCGGGAGTGAGAAAAGCGTTCAGACAAAACTATTGTGAATTCATAAGTAGTATAACATGGTAAAGAAAGTATTAGGTATCATACACAATGTACAACATCATCCTGTTAGAGCTTACAGGGTTTTCATATTATATCGTTTTACTATCATTTATTGCACCTTCTCCGTAAACTTGTATAATACTTATAGATCTATCTACAATTTTATTATTAAAAATTGTTTAATTGCTTCTTTCTTCTATAATTATCCTTTAATGTATATTATTCGAAGTTATTGGGTTGAGGGAAAACTACCATCAGTTATTTTAAAAATCAGCTACTTCAAAGTTACGTCTGGAATACCTCATGTCAGGCAATGGGACCAATTCGGTTTCTACTATTCAAAAATGATGCCCCTGAGACAGTTGGGATACCGATAGTGGAAATTTGGTCTAGACTATGACAAACATGCCAATTATATATTTTTGCTTTAACCCTTATCATAAATTAAAATGAATTAATATCTTACTTTATTACAATTTGTAAAATAAATCGTAAAACATTACTACTAAACCGGACTGTATGTAAATAAATAAAAAGATATTATATTAATTAAGCAATATATTTTCCTACAGGATTTTTCCAAATTAAAATTCAATTATTTTAAAAACACAAGAAATACGATGGTAGTTCCCCGCATATCCAATATGCCGAAATTAATAATTTATTTTTAATAAGTGTACTCATATACGACTAGGTGTATATGTGAACATGAACGATAAAAGATAAAATTATTCAGAATTTTAGGGTTGTTCAGATCAGACATCGTTTAATTATGACGGGGTAATGAATATCATTCATATATATTAATGTTAGAATTTGAATTATGCCTCAATCCTAATATAGAATAACTCTTATTTAATAAAATAATTTTATACATAAAACCGCTGAAGCTATCCGAACGTAAGTGGGATAACATCAAATAAAATAGAGATATAATCGTTTACCAGCTGAGTAAAATGGACTTAGTATAATTTATCCATAAAACCACATTTCCATCTCGCTCGAATAAATACTTTTTAATTTTGCGTTGAATAAAATTCTTTGTAATTAATTTCGTGTAATATAATTAAATATTTGCGTTAAAATTGTTAATTTTAAGAACAGATGTTATATATACTTGGGATTTATAGGAATCATCCCTGATCAATCAAATACTCTCTGGGGATTTGAATTAGTTGTAAATCAGTAATTAGTTTATTCTGCAATTAAATAATTAAAGTAATCATTAGGAAGTTCTTTTATTGTAACGCCTTTGAATTGTATAATTATTGCCATCACGCAAGTTCGAACACCTTAGCTTCTAGAGTCACATTGTTGATGGAATTTAGTGTACAGCATAGTGCCAATTGATGGCAACCGGAGATAGAAATGAATTAATTCACATGAAACCTTGATTCTTCTGATTTCGTTAATAAGTAAAAATAGAAAACATTTTATACGAAACCAATTTCTACCCATTAAGTGAGCAGTTAAATGCAATAAATGCGCCTGGAATAGACGCCAGTAATAAATTATTAATCTTAAATATTCTCGTATCAGAAAATAGAAGAATATATCGATTACGTAATTCCATTTCGTTCCCATCAAAACTACTATTTTCTATTTCCATTAATCATTAAGTCAGAGATGTGATAACAATAAGTCATTATAAGGGAAAAACTAATCATAGGATAATATTTAATCGATTGAACAAAATCTCCTATGTATACGGTATGATTCCACTCCACTCGTACTCAATTTGAAGATTTATATTTACGACCTATCGATGACTTGATGGTTTTTCGCTTTTATTCAATTTTATAAAAATTCATAATAACGAGTGATTTTATTTGAAAAGAAAAAAAAATAGGCAATCGAAGCACCGAGTTTTATCTCCCGATGCTTTCGGGGCCAGATATCTTTTAATTTAAAGAAGTATTATAATAAGTTGATGTATTATTAGCGAAGTTTTAATTGCTTAACTCAAACTTCGTCTCTGTTAAATCGTTTAATATATAGATCTCATCAGATTTAACACCCCCCAAAATACATACGATTTATGATTACTGCTGATATTTCCAAAAATTATATTCTCTGATTTTTACATATTATTAGAGTGTTAAATAGTTGGGGTAAGGTAAGGGTGCATTCTGTATTTCTATATTTAATACTGATCAATAAATCGGTTTGGGTGATTACATTTAATGGTTGGATTTGTGTCGTTGATGATACAAATGCTGTATGGGCAATATATAAATTTATATGGATTAGTAAATATAGTTTAATATTTCAAATTAACATTAAAAAAAATATATAGATAAATGATACGATTAATAGCTAAAGGCTTAAAAATAAATTCGTAAATTCACAGAAAAAAACTTGTAATTTATATTAGTCTATCAATACTATATAATATTATGTCGAATATTTTGTAGGATAAACGGAAATTTACATTTTACTGTATATAACCTAAATCCATGATACTTAAATCATATAAATTAACATATAAATTTAGATTTTCTTCGGGCATATGGTAATTCAAGAAGACAAACTAATTGTTCAACATAATTGTAAATTAAAAAATTCCTCTGAAAAAATATATAATGCAAGTTATTAAGGAAACTATTACTCCATTTGGTTGCGTGTCTTGTTTTACCAATTTATAACAATTTATTAAAACAATTATTCAGTTCCTCTCTATCAGTTCTAGTTGATTCTTATACTTTATTCACATAATAAAGTGTATATTTTAATTGTTACATCATATTAAATTATAATATGATATTTCATATACATGACATGGACAAGCTATGATACAATATTTGGTTACATTCAACAACCATATATAGCAGGTCTCAAATTGAACCTTCCGATTCCATTCAAGTTTATAGACAATTATAAGAGACAATACCGATCAATCAGTAAGCTTTATTTTGGAACATACTACAGAAATGAAAATTTATAATGAAAATAATCAAGTGGAGAAAATGAATGATGAACTGAATACACAAAATTGAAGACAATAGCCATAATGTTTCCACGGATGACTAATACGATTTTTTATGTCTAAATTATTGTAATTATTTATAAAGTTACTATTACATTAAATATAATTTCTTAAAAGATAGAAAATTATTCAGATTCAGTTTTGACTGGTGTCATCGAAACACCTCGTCTTTAATGATTTGAAATAACCTTATATTTTATCTTAGGTGCAGCAGTTTTCAGGTATCACATAATATTGGAAGAGGAGTACTGAAACCTATTGTTTAAAATTATGTCCTCTTAATTATGTCAATTTGTCTATCTTTTTGTGATAAGCAAGAATTTCGTTCTTATTGTAACAATGTTATCATAATGCTATATCCTATCAACCGAATCTTTATGTTATGAATCTAATGTTCCTTTAGAACTTCGAATATCGTACGAAATTATTGATTACGTACTTTTGAAAGTTAGTGACGTTATTTCATTTAATCTTTCGTATAAAACTGTATATTATTCGCAAAAGCTCTCACCTCGAATTCATATCTGTTTTTATTAAACATCAATTTTTATATTACAATAAAAATAAAATAAAAACACGACGAATTTAAATTATTAATGTAATTATTGATATTATTTATATTAAATATTCGAGGTTTTTAGGTGATTCATATTTTTAGTGGATACATTATACATTCGTCCTGGCATTTGACACCTACGTCTAAAATTACTTTTCATGGCAATAATACATTTCTTCCTTTATTGATTTTATAATTAATAATCCTTCCGAAGTAATAGACGATGGGAAGAATGCGATGCGACCCCCTTAAAATGAAAATCCACTCAATTATTATTGAGGGGCGAATATAAATAACAAGTGTGGAACAATATGGGCACGCGTAACGATAACAATACCCCAATTTAAACGAATCGTTTGGTCATACATACCGAATAATGTAAAACATGATATCGATTTTAATCTCACTCTCATTGAGATTCAAAACGTAAAAAAAGAGAATGTTAATTCATTCTCGGATCGGGTATTCTATATTGTTTCTCTCTCTCACTTCTCTCTGGTTTATTCAAATGATTTTGTATGAAATGAATAATATTTTAATTATTGTTTTTAGCTTTTTAATTCCATTCAACTTCATTTTACTAAATAAATTCAATGATATTAATATATTATAATTTATAAACATCCAAATCTATGAATGAAAGGGATATGCTCATATAATGAGTTTCAATACTTCAAATTTCTCGACCATTAAAATTCATAAAAACAGGGAAATCGAAATAAAACTCGATGGTATAAGAAGGAATTGAATAAGAAATAAATTTTGTGAAACTTTTATTATTTTCATGTCATTATACATATAATATTATGTTTCTTTTATGTAATACACGAGTTTAAAAACGAGTCATGCCTCTTTTTTTCAAATGGGGTTATCGGTTTTTTGGTGGCAGAGCGCCCCAGCTTATGTTTAAGTAATTGTTAAAGAGACATTTCAGTACCGCATTACGTGTGCCTCGAGCCCGAGCTATACGGACCAGTATAACGTCGTCTCAGACCGGTTCATTAATAATACAGATTTTAACGATTCATTAATAAGAAAAAATACGTGTTTGTAATAAATGAAAATAATAAAAAAAAAAGAAACAAGAAAATAATTCTTTATAATTCCTGTTTTAAAGTTCTACTACATATATATCGATTTACTATATTTTACATTGAATTCGCAAAATGTTTGTTTAACTTTAAAAAATTATCGTTAATTAAAACATGTGCAGAAAATGTATGCATGGACATTTAATTAATGTATGTGGATAAATTATTCATAAATTGATATTACAATAGTAAAACTATTATTTAATTAAGCCATTTAATATATTGTTAAATAAATTATTTAATTAATAAATAAATATTAAATAAATAAAACCATGTTATATGCTTCTGAATTAAAAGACATTTTCTCTTCCCGGAATATGAGTCATCGCAATTTTGGATAAGGAGGGGTCCTTTTATTCTAATATTTAGTTATGGAAATGTTTGTTACATGTTCATTCAATAAAAGAAGTTGAAAACATACGTAATACAATATAATTTTATATAAAGTACTTTGATTCAGTTCGGTTGCCAAAAAAAAAAGACAAATAAACTTTATAGTGTTTTCCATCCGTAAAATTTGGAAGATTCGTTAATCCCACCAAATCGATGTAACATTTAATTTCTAATTAAATTCAATTAAAATAATGCTAAATTTATTTGGCTCACAGTCTAGTCTATAGCTTATAACTACAATATAATCGATAATTTGATTCAATTTTCCATATCAATGAACGAGTTATAATTTAGTGCTTTTATATGTTTATATCAACGACTTACGGTTAGTTTTTATTATCATTTTATTTTCTCCATCATTAATAATATTGTAGAATTAATATTTTTTAATTGATTTAATCAACACTATACGAAACTATAGACAGTATAGGATATCTTTTATATGCATAAAGAGCCTTACATGGAAATAAATGTTTAGTTTACTCTGCAAATACAAGTATATGATGGAAATTATCATACATTTTGATAATTCTTATCGGTTATTAAATGAACTGACATAATAGATTTGTTATCTTTAAACTCAAACATTGTAAGCTAAGATCTACATTACAGATTCGAAACAAGGTGGGGATTTTATTTCTCTAAAATCCCCTATAATCAACAAACAGACAATTAAAAAATTTGTAATTAATAAATTGAAAGGTTCCAACATCCGAAAGTATATGGGTGATTCTCCGGAAAAACTATAATTTCGGGTTACAGTCGAAATATCATAATTTCACATATATATTCATCAATTTATCAGTCTTGCATCACTATTACTGTCTACATAGGACTATTTCGAATTAAAGCCCACCAATATAACGGGCAA
>JANTOP010010462.1:0-14593 GCA_027564815.1 Symmerus nobilis | reverse complement strand
TAAAATTATGGATCCGAATTATTTTACTCAGAAATAAAAATACACTACGTTTGGTTCTCTTCTTTTTGTTTCTATTCCCATTGCATTCCATTCCCATAATAGTATAATTACTTTTAACATATTGTAAATTTAGCTTCTGTAAGGTGCCCAGCGAATTGTAATACGAATTTTTGTGCGACCACGTGTTTAAGACTGATTCATATCAAATTACAGTTAATTGTAATTTTTTTGTTTATTATTCTCTGAGCTAACTGTCTCCACCATCCCACTATACTAAAATGTAAACTGGATTCAATTAAAATGTAATAAATTACCGCCGAATACCATTACCGCCGCATAAATCCATGCCGAATTGTTAATCTCCAACCTCGACATAGCCATTTTGGATTCGCTATTTTGAACATTTAAATCTGACTTGAGATTCGTAATCAGCGACCCCAAAAACCCCTGTGTAGTGAATTTCAGCCAAATTCCAAAACGCTTTCCTTTTTTAACCAGCTTTTTGCAATTCGGCCCACTGTGCGCTTTCTGGACTACCATTTACTGTACTTTAAATTTGATTTATCTAGGTCCTGGGTCATGCAAACACAGTTTGATTTAGATTTAGATTGATAGATTTAGATTAGCTACATTTTTATTAAATACATGTATAGGCTATATACAGTAGTAATTTTATAAACATAGAAGTATAACCAACGCCATTGAAGAATGTATGTTTTAATTCCGATATATTACGAGGAAAACTTTCCAATTAAGCAAAATAATGAATGCGAGCGGGCAAAAGTACTTTGTTTATTTAAATCGTATATAAATTCTGTCGGTAAGTATTATATTTTCCCAATTATTTTTAAAATACACCAAAATTTCGAAATTTGTAGCTGTTACTATGGTGCCTAAATTAAAAGTATACGCAGAGAGTTTCAAAAATTCCCATTTTAAATAGGCTGTAATGGAAAGTCTTAAATGGAAGTAACCCTTCAATTTGGCTTATCGCAACAGTTAGTATCTGAAAATGTAATAAAATTACTTGAGGAACTGTAAACAATAAAACCAGATCGGGTCGTTCACGCAAAATTACAGCAAAGGAAGACAGTCTAATCATTCGAATATCTACACGCCTCACAGCCATGGATAATGTTCGCAATTACAACGAAAACAATAACAAAAAACTGGAAGCTACGATAATAAAACGAAGACTTAAAGATGGTCAACTAAATGGACGTCGACTAATAAGAAGCCTTTGATATTAAAGAAAATATTCCGATATTTGATATCGGAAGACCCGTCTTAATTTCGCAAAGTCATCTTCAAAAGCACCTAATAGAACATCTTCTGTGGTGTAAAAAAATCCAATAAAAGTAAAGTGATATAGCTTTAAAAAGAAAGTAACTACGTATTATAATTTTAAGGTAAATAGAAGATAGCTATAGGAAGGCCCATCAATATAGGCGCCCATCACCTAATAAATTATTGAACCGCCACTGAGACCGGATAAAATGATATAGAACCCCTAACAATAAATAAGCCCCTGTAAATAAATGAGTTTATTTTATTGTTAAAGGGCTCCGCGAATAAAAAAGTTTGAGAATCCAAGACCTAATCTATGAGCAGTATTCATGGACGCAATCGATAACGACTAAAGCGGGTAATATACGATACAACGGCTGTACCAACCTGTGTTGTGCCGATATCGGTCCAACGGTTGTATGAAGCATTTATATTGTGGGAAGCATTAATTGTTGGCCAACGAGATTTTGTTGTGAATAATAATTTTTAATATTCTTTGTATACCTGCTTTCGTCAGTTGAGGTGACGATGACAATTTCTAAAATTGCATTTGGATAAAAACACTCTTAAATAGCTAAATTTACCTCTGAAAAGCTAACGTCATCAGTAATCGCTTTCGACGTTAGGCTTGAAGTTCCTTTTCTGGAAATTTCACCGCCTTTTAAAAATGACAGATAGTCAGTCAGTCATAATACCACAAAGTCGTCTCGTAAATATCATCTACAGAACAACCGGTACGTTTGGATCCTTGAATTTTTTTAAACTCCCTCCCAAATGAAGTTCATATATTCTTTATCCGCATGTGGATTTATATCTTTTGATTTATCAACAAACACTTCCAAATACTCAATTTTATTGCTGTATTCTTATGAATAAATATCCCACAAACGATATTTTTCAATAAATTCAAGCCAAAATTCTTAATTCTTAACAGATAACAACTTTCAGTATTAAATAAATCATCGATTGGCACGCTAAAAATTGTTTACAATAATGAAATCGGTACAACGGTTGTGAAAATTAAAATACACTGTACAATTTGCATACAGCCGTCGCATACGACCGCAGGTTAAAGGTTCAAGCTATCCAACCGTACCATATCGGCCCATCCGTTGGTGATTTCTAAATACACGATACAATCGTTTCAAGCAACCATCAAACGGAACCAACGACTGTACAGTTTTACGAGAAAATATAATAAAAAAAAAAAAACTCTCAACTGATTCAAGGGAATTCCATTTACAAGCAATTTATTAACAGCAGTTTTAGCGGTCCTTTACGGTCTCTATTATCTATATCAAAGTATCGACATGATACTGATAATGAAAGATTTAATGTAAAAGTTCAACTATATCTGTTAGCACATCAGTACTTAAAAAAAGCTCTTACACCTCTTAATCCAAACCATAAAATAATTAACAAAACCATAAAATTTATAAACTTAAAATATAAAATGTGTGCATCGAATAGAAGTTGAAAAATTATTTAAAAACAAACTAACTTGAAAGCAGCTAGAATAGATTTAAAAGAAAGCTTCGAAGTTATAGTTATTTTCATGCTATGAAAACAAATAATATTCTTAACGTGTCCTTTAGTAAAATATTCGCATAAGTAATACAGAAAATGAAGCCACAGACGCCATACTCCAAATTATTCGATCATTTTAAAATTATTAGTAAAACAAAAAGCTGCACATTACCATTTTATAAATTTTAAATTCTACTCACCATCACTACTATTCGTACTCGTTATAAAATGCTCATTTCTTATCAACTTCCTACCCCGATTCCGTCGATAATATTTAAATTCTCTGGGCAGTGTATAAGATCGGGGTAACGAAACCTAAAATGAATTATTTTTAAAAAATCCAATCGGACAACGAATTTCCCAAAACTTACTTGACTATCGATATCAGATGGGGCACGTCCACCGCCTGATCCATCCGCCCCATAAATACATTCATCATTATTCTCATCGCAACTACTAATCCCCGGATTCTGTATGGCCGATAACCAATCACCACCATACGCATTCGAATAGTGTAACGAATGTGGTGATAGTAGTATTTCTGGGGTATGGGAACGTTGAAATTTTAATTTAGTTGCCGTCATTGTGACGGGAATGTCATCTTTACCGACGATGACGCCCGAATCGAATTTTCTAGGTGGCGGATATGGTGGATATTGTGATGGATACTGTTCATCGACGACCACACAAAATCCACCACCGCCACCGCTGGAATTTGATATTTGTTGCCGTAAATGGGCGTCCATATTCCCGGTATGTGGTAGTTTTTGAGGACTTGTGGATCTTCGATCCGTTTGATTACCATCATACGGATATAAATCGTTGAAACCGATTGTCGATCGATCGTGTGATATTTTCGTATTTTGACGGCGAGTCAATGAATTCGATTCGGTAGCGGATAGTTGTGATGATATTGGTGACATATTTCGTAAGGCTGTTATATTGTTACGTAACAATGGAATGTCAACGACAACTTCGACGCCCATTTCGTATCGAATCTGTTCAAATTGATCCGATCGTTGTGGTGGTTCGTTCACCTCATCGATCGTTAACGATGACGTGGTAAACAGTAAATTTGTACCCGCTTCCGAATTTATGCTCTGTCGCCATTCCATCGGATCTAAATTGATATGTTTCTTTTGTCGTGGGATCGGTTGTCGCGGTAACGATCCCTGAAAATCATCGGCCATCATTGACGAACCAATCGATCCGTTCGCAATGTGGCCACCACCATTACTATTACCACCGGCGGCAAAACCGGTGTAGATATTAGCCGCTGGTCCACCCAGTTTTCCTTGTTTTATCTCTTCCTCAATCACTTTTAATTCCGCTAATTGCTTCTGTTTCTTCTCCTGTAATTTCTGATAGATGTTGACCCGTGAACCGGCCGATCCTTCGTTTTCCGATGAACCACCACCGGTTGTACTGTGCGATACGGATATGGGACGACGCCAAAACGGCATCATATGATTGATGAACTGTTCCGTTTTGGTGTCCGTTATATTATTATTGTTCGTTGTCGGTAAACCGGTGGGTAGACGGAGGGCGGGCGGTGGTACAAACGTTGTCGGTTTTTTCTTTTTACGTTTGGTTGTCGCACTAGGCGACAACGGATAGAAAATGGAATTAAGAACGACAGGTTAAGATAAACAGTACAGATCAACTCACCTTCCCACCGGATTCGAAAACCGGCAATTAAAAACCCCAGGTATTGCTTGATGTTCCATCGATCGTCCATTTTTTGATGGCCAACCCATTCCATTCGTAAATTGGCATGAATCTCGACCACCTTTCATGCCAATTTTATGAGATTGGCCGTTACATGCGGGTAAACGGCCGCCCGCCTCATAACATAATCGTCGAACATGAAAAAATCTGATTAATTATTAAGAGAACCCGTTAAGATTACTGAAAGATTTCCCTTACCGATAATAGAGTAACATAAACGTCATCCCAATGAAAAATGAACAAAAGACTAGCGTCGGTATCAAATACCAATTATCGGGTCGGCTAGGCCATATTCCGACCAACCATAAACCGACCAGCAGCCAATTTTCCAAAAACATGACAACATAAAAGATGATCATCTTCTGTCGATGATTCACCTCCTGTAAATTAATGTAAGCGAACACATAAACGAAAGCAATCATGGCAGCGAACACCCCTTTCCTCCGCTTCGATATCCGTTCTCCGTGAAACACATTTTTCGGTGAGATCAACCATAGGAACATCGACATCCAATGGAGGACGATGACGAGAACAATCCATTGGGAATAGAATGAAGCGTAAACCGTCAACGCTGTGATCCGAGATATTACCGTTCCCAGCCGCCATAGAAATTGGAAGATAACACCCAACCACGTTAACACCAACCGATGAACATTTTGTAGGCGAACATTTTTACTGAACGATGACAACGCCCAGCAAACGCTGAACAGTGATAGAACCGCTGAAACAATATTTAAATCTTCGAACGATTTCAACTGTTCCTGTTGCTGTTCAATTTGTATTGGTCTCGGTTGAACGGCCGATACGACACGAATAAAACCGGAACTACCTCCGGTACCGCCACCCACATCATCATCACCGGATCGCTCCAAACAATCTAAACAATTTGAACCGGACGATCCACTTGTTCCGGTCGATACAGGTCCCGTTGATCCGGTTAATTGCTTTAATTCGGGTAACGATTGATAGTAATCTTCCATATGCATCGTTACCAAAACGTACAATTGGAGGAGTAACATTGGAGCCGCTTCACAGAATGCGTGCACCAATCGTAACATACAGAGATCACGAACTTCATGTTTTACCTGCCGTAAATCGACTGGAACGAATAGTTTAGCGTAACGCCAGACGATTCCCATTTGACAGAAATGTAGGATTACAATACACCAATGGGCAGTTTTTGAACGGGATTTCGGTGACAGTGAACGATCGTTTGGTTGATGGTCACCGATACTTGGCTGATCGATCGTTTGTTTTTTTGTTGTGGGTTCTGAAGTTTGTGGTGATTTTACCGGTATCTTCTTTGGGATGCCGATTAGGCTGATCTTATTTAAATACCAACGCATTGATACGGCCTGTTTTGCGGATACAGTTATTGTCAATTTAAATTAAATATAAAAGGTAGGTGGATCAAAATCAGGAGCAATGGCGGAATCATGAAGAGTTTAAAACAAGCTCAATTGGAAGAATGGAAGAGGGATGGATTGGCAATAAAATCGCGAGAAAAATTTGAGACATTGGGGGCCATATTAGGAAACAATTTAACTATATCGCAAAGTCATTCTTAGTAGTACAGTTGGCCGCGGTCAATGCAGAGTAGAATTACGAGCCCTGTTGGTTGGACCCTGTTCTTTGTTACTTCCGATTCCATCCAAGAATTTAATATTACGAATTGATTCTTAGGATACCTTTGGAATATAGCTCATTCGCTTCTATATACTACATACTATCAATTAGGTTAAATATTTGGCTGATTCTCTAACCTCTGTCAGTTCTACTCATACTCGATTGGGTTGTGATACCACAGCTGGTAGTGTACAATGGAAAACCGGAACCCGTCATGGAAATCATTGCTTGGCCGATGATATTTGTATCCTATTACGTTCAAGGGAAGAAATTACAACAACTTGTAAAATATACACTGTTGGACATGGACATGGTGTACAAATAGATAAGATGGAAAGCTTCCGATATCTCGGAAACTAATATTACAAGAGACGGCGGATAAGATGCAGATGTGCAACGACAAATGCCATTCTGTCTGACCTCCAAGTATTCGTTAATAGATGTAGGAGTCGCATTTGTAAAATATTTTACCAGTCAGTCGTCTCAAATGAAGATATAAGAAATAAAACCGTTGTTGAAAAGCCTAGTTCTAGATATCCTAGTCAAGAGACAGGAGTTGACCACATGGCACCGAACTGTAATATCAAATCAGAAGGAAAATCGTGGTCACGAAACGAGGTCAAGGCTTTGGTGCAAAACCCTTCTGTCCCCATGCGGAATAACAAGACGAGATGGATGATATTGATAACTGTAGTTAGATGTTGGCTGAGCACAGAGAAAGTATTTTCGTCATCTTCTGACGATTTCAAGTAGCTCATTTCTTCCTTTAATAGATTAAATATTGGAGCAAGTATACAGAAGAAGTTCGTATAAATCTCCTATACCCCAGTTGTCTAGTATGAAGAGTCTTCGTACGTCTTTGAGGTTACCTGGCATTGATCCATTATTCATTTGCGATCTGCAGTTAATTAAGCCTTTGCAGGGATCATTTCAATGAACCGTCTTTTGTCTCTGCGGGCGCTCTTAGATATTTTCCTATCCAACTGGATGTTTTATACACAGAATGTGTATAAAACTCTAGGAACCAATTCATCGAAATAATTGGGAAAAAAAACATCCAAATACGAGATTAAAGTCAGTCACGTCGAAGTAGCCGAGCCGAATGGCAGAATATTAAAGCCAGAAGATCAAGTGGTAATAAGTGAAGGAAATGACGACAAATAAAAATAAGGAAACGCGGGTTAGCAAATAGAAGCACCCGGTTTTTTTTAATCGAAGAATTGTAAATTGACACCAATTAATAATCAACGAAATTAATGCGTTCAACAAGATAGCTACCGGGTGAAATAAGTAATAACGAGACTAAGAACCATCGTACTTGTGACAGTCGAGTTACAGAAATTATCCATTTCTGGCATCATGGTGGCAACTCTCCAGTTCAGCCGGATATAGGTTGACCACCTATGCAGGGTAGTTAGAAACCTTTTTTTTTACCGCGTTGTGTAACTTGTTAAATATTACATGTTTCCATACAGTAAATCCAACCAGCGCCAGGTTGGCGTTTCACTATTCTATTCCCTTCGATGTGATTCGAAAACATTCACTGGTTATAAAGTGTTGTAGGAAGTAACATCAGCATACCATGTATCTCATACTATCAGTTATCAGATAATTCCAGACTATCAGACAATTTTCTAAAAAGATAAAGTGAGAGTACCAGTTCGAAGATTGGTGTTGGTATTTCCTTGGCCTTATGTAACGGCGTAGAGGTCGTTTGGATTACAAACAGTGTCGCCAAGTCGGAGTGGATAAAACTCTGTAGTTGGCGCCACTAAAATTCTTTAAATTTCTTAGTGACCAATTTCTGTTCCGAATGGATTGTAAGCGAATGTAGAATGTGCATTGTGGGCGCATTTCCCGTACTTTGCAGCATGCTTGCATTTTTCTACACTATTTTTCGGATTACTTAAGGAGAGCGCTACCAACAGTTAATTCAGTGCAAATTAAGGCTCACTTTTCTGAGGAAACCTCTAGGCCCATCCGTCGAAATTTGGCAGAACCTTGTATAAAAAATCGTAATCAAAATTTCAAAGAATCCCCTATTCAGTTGGCATCCAGTAGTGCCACCTTTCCAACAAAAAAAAAAGTGAAATGAATAGATTGTGTAGATTCTTAGAAAAGTGGATCTAAATTTTAAAAACACTACTTTTCAGGAGAAGAAAAATAACAAATAAAGCGCTGATCAATCTGGACTAATAGACCCATTTGATCTTCAGCGCAGATGATAGAAAAATCGAGTCTCATCACCACATTATTAATCAACCACTGACAAGTTTCCACCGCGTTACCTTAGACCGACACTAATTAACTTCGGAAGAAGGAAAGAAATTATAAAATATAGGGAAATGTTAGTCAAAATTCAGAAAATAACTAAAAATGTGAAAATTCAGGAAATTATGAGTAAAAGTCGAAAATACTTGGACAATTTCGAGAAATGTGCCGAAGAAAAGCCTCCAGACATCTGAAGAAGGCATGAAAACGTAGAGAGAAAAGTCCAGAAAGCCGATTCGGGATTAAAAAATTCGGGTAAAATAGAAAATATCCGAATAAGTTAGAAAAATTCGAAAAAAGGCAGAAAAGTAAAAAAAAAAAATTATAGGGAAAATATGGACAACAGAAAGAAGTCGGAAACGTCACGGAATATGTCGTCTAGAGTGTAACGTCTAGGTTACGAAAATATGATGTATTACAGTATTTATGAGTTTGATTGTTAGGTTTAAGTTAGAAGATGTGGTCCATCGTAGGCGGTCCCCTTGTATGATAAAAAAAAAGTGATAAGATAAAATTAAAATAAGTAATAAAAAAAAACAGTAATTTTACCAAGTGAATTTTGGTGTGGGATCGGCCGCTTACATCAAAGTCGTTTTGGGAGAAGCAACTCGAACCCGATCAGACCAACCGTTTTCAGCGATTATATAATAAAAATTAAATAGTACAACAAGGTGGACCACTTAGGGTAAATTAGATTTAAGTTCGATTGTAATAAGGTAATATTTCAAATTAAATTAAATTGATAAAAAAATAAATTTTAATTTTAATTGTAATGTGCCTTGAAGGCCGAAAAAAATAAGTAAAAAGGTTATTTTTAGGTGCATTCCCTCCCAGGAGCCGGGTTGGGGTTGCAAGAGGTCCAAGCAAATTATAAAAAATTTAGGTCTAAATTTAAACAAAGACAGGGAAAGAAGTCAGAGAACGGGAAAAGCTAACAAAATAAATCGAGAAATAGTCGAAAAACGTCATATAATTCCAAAAAAAATCCTGACTTTCTCAGGCCATTTTTGATAATTTTTGACTTTTCACGATTTGAATAGATTTTTTTTTGTATTTCGCAATGTCCCGATTCGCATTTATCTGTTTCATTTATCAATGTCCGAAGTTATCTGCATTTGCGCAATGGAATGTTTGGCACTGCAATGTACCCATTTCGTTGCTCTCTGTATTTCTGCTTGACCGCAAAGGGGACGTCGCCCATTGATGTTTAACACATTTGCTGACACATTACCTCTGCAACACTTCTCGCAGTTTATTCCGATTGACAGTAGAAATTTTACAAATGCGGTTGACTAGAACCTCTCGAAGATCCCGCGATTGGATCCGTCGTTTTGACGCAGATATTCTGATCTTTATAAGGTCCATTTAGTACAGGATTTGAAAACCATGTCGTAAAAGTTTACAAAAGCTTTAAAATAATGTTTGTCAATACCTGATTTTGCGAGTGGGCTGGGGTAGAGAATGTAAACACTTCTACGCGAGATATCGGCATAGAGTAGAACCCAATGTATCGCGTATATATGCCAAATTCTTATCTCCAGTAGGAATATTGAAAAAGCGACTCCAGCAGTTGTGACGAAAGAATTACAATAAAGAACTCTCTCCAGAATCGAATAAGAAGTAAACAGAATATTGTAGATCCGATGGGGGTAGGCCGATCACTTTCATTGCTAGTTGTGATTAGTTTCCAGTTTGATTGGCTTACCGGATAAAGTATTTATTGTCAGTTTTTGGCTTATTGTGCGTTTACTGTGCAATTGGGAAAAATACAAACAGTATAGAGAGAGCTGGGTTTAGAATATTTTATGCAAAAATGACGGCGATCCTTCGGCATTAAAATATTGTAAAAATATTACATCTAGAGCCATGTTTCTCAAACTGTGCTCCGCGGAGCCTCCAGGGTTCCGCGTGACCCTTTCATGGGCTCTGCGGTACTAATTCGGTTATTGTGCCAAATTGTTCGATGCTCGGTTTCAAATATTCACCAAAATTCAATTATTGATTATGGACGAAAATTTTTATTTATTTGGCAACAAATTCATGTCATTAGATTTTCCAACTTTCGAAGAAAATTTTTTGAAAATTCTATTTTTCGTCAAAATGGTCCCGAAAATAAATTAAAGAATTTGAAGTTATTTTTAAAATATGACTGTTAAATAACCCTTTAAGGCTTTTATCTCATTACCTCTACCAAACCACCCTTTAAATGAATGAGATTTTAAAATTTAAAATTTCCCGGAAATATAAATAAAGACGTCCCACTTCTAACCCCCACCGAAATTCGAGCGTTGATTGTTTTTTAATTTTAATAATTAAATTTTTTATCCGATGATTAGAAAACAATACTGCGTCATTAGATTTTCCAAGTCCGGAAGAAAATAGGTGGAAAATTCAGTCCGTAATGTAAAGAAAATTACAAGGACAATCCAATCATTTTATTTGATTAATTAAAACTGAAGTTTAATTAGAAAAGCTTAAAGAAAGCTTTTAGTTTTAAATAATTTTTCTATCCAAATAATTTTCCCGTAACGAAATTGGAAATTTCCGGAAAAAAGCTTTATTGATGGCCAAAAAGCTCGGTGAAAGCTTTTAATTAAAACTCAACTTTATTAATCCATTTTTTATACAATTAATGAAATTGAAATGAAATCCGAAATTTTCTCCTTAATGCTTTTGATGAATTTGAAAGCTCGAATGCTTTAATTTTCGAATATAATTTTGTACGTTTGAAATCTATTTTCCAGTGAAATAATTTTCCTATAATGAAATTTAAAATTCACTCAAGAAAGCTCAATTAAAATAGCAAAAGTTCACTGAGAGCTTTTGATACAAATTTTATTTTGTATATTGGAAATCAACTTTCACAAGACTAATTAAATTTTAATGAAATTTAGACTTGACCATCAAAAGCATTTCAAAATTGGAAAAGCTTCAACTTTCGGGTATAATTTTATACCTTTTTTGAAGTCAAATAAATGAACTGCTACGAAATTTGACATTTTCACCGAAAAGCTTCCGTAAAAGTTCACTGAGAGCTTTTAATTAGCTTCATTTCATTTATTTGGAATTTACTTTTCATCGGATTACTGAAATTTAAATTAAAACTGAGATTTTCTTCCAAAACCTTTGGAAAATCTTTAAAGCTCAAAGTAAGCTTTAAGTTTCGGATGTAATTTTGTTAGCATTAGAACTTATTTTCCATTTAAATAATTTTGCTACATTGAAATTTCAATTTTTGTAAAGAAAACTCTGTTCAAATCCTCCAAGCTTGTCGAAAGCTTTTAAATAAAATATCATATTACGTATTTGGAGCCTACTTTTCATCGGATTAATAAAATTAGAAACGATTTTTAAAATTTCCTCCGAAAGCTTTTAAAAACTTGAAAGCTAAAAATTATACGACATCAGTCAACAAACAATTAATCTTTTAACTAGGGCCTCAGCAAGCGTTTAAAATAATAGAAAAGGCTCCGCGACTAAAATGTTTGAGAATCCCTGATCTAGAGGATTTTATGACGCAGAAAATGAGCCCCCATAGACCTTCGTACGACTTAAATTAAAAACGACTTAAATTCAGACGATTTTTACAATATTTTTTATCTTTCCCAGCTTCTTTTATACATTTACCTAACCTTTTCCGTTTGCTAGTTTCTTTAATAACAAATTAATAAATATTTGGAAGATGTTAGATTTAAATCGGTTCAACCAATCCAACCAATCATTTCTAGTCGCTTCCATTCCGAAAAATCGAAAGATCAAGAAGTGATTGATTTGCGTCCGATTTAAATAAACAAATATCGGATTCACCTGTGATATGATCAACGATGAGATCACCAAAACCATAACGATAACAAAGTAGGCGATTTTCCCCTGTTCGAAGAGGGCATAACCGAAAACAATATCAAAGACGACATCACAAAAGTAACCGGCCAACGAGATAACATTAAACAAAACATCACAAAGTGGTAGAAATTCGGCCATATTCGATCGGATCGAGATGGTGTCTTCTTCTTCCACATCGCCCACTTAACAAATCAACGTCAAATAATTTCTTTCCGTAACAATTGGTGTTCGAACTAAAAAATGTTTAATAGAAATTAACGGGGAAATTCAATCAATTTAATTTATTAAATTTGAAAATCAACCTTTTTCTTCCAGATTTTTATTCTTTTTTTTTTTATAAAATCAATTCGGCTCGTCGCTTTAATTTAATTGGTCGATGAACTCTTTTGTTTTATTTTTTTTCTCTTCTTCGACATTCCTTTTGTTAACATCGCATTCCAAGAATCTGGACCATGGTTTTGGTGGTGACACAGATAGAAATCAATGTCTATTCGTAAGAAAAACGGTTAATTAACATTTAATCCACTAAAACAATAACTTTTATTTAATTTAATTCAATTTTCTTTATTAATTTCGATTAAGAAATCCTTTTGGATTTAATATTCCGTTCAAATTCAATCCGCCATTTAACAAGAAACGCTCGCGATTTGACGTTTATCTGGTGGATCTATTCACATATAGGTGGAGGAACATCGAAAATTCGATAAAGAGAATTTATTTGACATCGAAATGAATTGGATCGTTCTTTTTGACTTCCATCTTCGAGTAAAAGGTACGTACAATTTTTGATTATTTTATTCATCTCTAATCATCCATCGATTTATTAAAATAAATCAAAGGAAATGTTGTTTATTTCATAAATTAATCGCTTCAATTTTTGATTTCGATGAAATTTTGATGATTTTCATGTAAATAATCGACTGAATTTGTATTTGTTTATAACATTAACCTCTTAATGTTTCCTAAATTTCATTCTATATCCTTTTTATGGTTTAATTTCCATTCTAAATCATGATTTTTAATTAATTAAAAAAGAATAATCTAAATTAATTTGAGGTTATGTTCATTTATTTACATTCAGTTTTAGTCTTTCAGAAAATTGATCGAACAATAAAAAAATGCCCCGTACAACGGAGAAACGTAATAAATCGGCCATCAATGAGGTGGTAACACGAGAATGTACGATACATTTATCAAAACGAGTTCATAACGTTGGTTTTAAGAAGCGAGCCCCTCGGGCTGTTAAGGAGATCCGTAAGTTCGCTGAAAAGGAAATGGGAACCCAAGATGTACGGATCGATACTCGATTGAATAAACATATTTGGTCGAAGGGAATCCGGTAAATGTTTATTCCATTTCGGATTGAGAGTTTGTCGGATCGAAATCTAATTATTTATTGATTTTTTTTAGGAGTACACCGTTCCGTGTTCGGGTACGATTGGCCCGTCGTCGTAATGATGATGAAGATTCACCCAATAAATTGTATACATTAGTTACGTACGTTCCAGTTGCTTCCTTCAAAACATTACAAACGGAAAATGTGGAATCGAGCGACGATTAGGAAGCGAAAGTGGAATTCTGTTATTTTTTAATTATGAAGATTTGAGAATAAATGATTGGAACGGAATTTTCATGGTGCTTTTATTGTCATTTAAGAAAGGATTTAAGTTTGATAATAAAAGTGCCAGCGTGACAACTGCTTTTTTCCGGTCAGGGCCTCCCTCACAAACGCTACAACTAATTTCTGCCTATTTTTTGTATTGCTAGTTGCTACGTGAGACCGCAATTAGTTTTGTAAACCTTTATGTGACCATCTGATATCACGCGGTTAGTATTTGACAACTTTTTAATGAAATTATTCGTCGCTATCACGAATCGAGCTTATGGGCTCGATCTTCCAAAAGGCTGCGATGTTGCCGACTGGATCACGTTATTGAAATAATGAAAGAAATCTAAAGTTCGATTCCATAGACCTTTACCAATGGACCTTTTACAAATATATTTCCCTGGGTAGTTTTCAATGGACCTTCCTGAAGGTCCCATCGAAAAGACCTCTCCCAGTTTCTTTTCAAATGCCCTTTCTAAAGGTCTCATCAAAAGAACCTCTCTGAGGTCCTTTTCAAAGTCCGTTTCGTAGGGTGTCATTAAAAGGACCTCTCTGAAGTCCTTTTCAAGGCCCTTTCTGAAGGTCTCATCAAAAGGGCCTCTACGAGGTCCTTTCCAAAGGATCGTTCTGAAGTTCTTATCAAACCTGAAGGTTTGAACCTGAAAAACTCTCTGAGATCCTTTTCAAAGGATATCCCTGAAGGTC
>JANTOP010010451.1:0-15442 GCA_027564815.1 Symmerus nobilis | reverse complement strand
TTTTAACAAACAAGAAGTTTTTCCTTCCTACCAGCAAGGCCATCAAACATGTTTTAGCCTTTTCGATTTACGAAACAAAAATATGTTCGTTATTAACATATCTTTATACTCTCTTTATCTATGCTAGAATGCATGCCGAACATATTCTTCGGCCCGGAAAAATGTAAAACTTCATTGACAGTAAGTTAAAATTATCAAAAATTAAATATTTCGGCGATTAATCGAGATATTTGAATATCGGACATACCGACAATTGATCCGGAATTCCCTATTATTTTCTTTTCGGATCCAGAAAAAAAATGTTATTGATGCAGGAAGTTTATAAATTAGTTAAGGAAAAATACAAAAATATCAAAACTAAACTTTTCGTATTTTAGCTCTGCAAAAACTTCAAAGCTCCCAGAAAGCTCTATTTTCCAAACCATATTTTTCACATTTAAACATCTATTTTCTACCCAAATTGCGATCGTTTAACCAAATTTAAATCTCCCCAAAAAAAGCTTCAAAAATCTCGAAAGCTCACTGAAAGCTAAAACTTAAAAGGTCTTTTATATAATTTGGAATCTAATCTTTATCCCATTCTCTAAATTTAAATGAAATATGGCACTTTCGCAGAGAGCTTATCGAAACTATTAAAAGCGCAACGAAAGCTCTAAGTTTCGAAATGAATTTTGTACGTTTAAAATCTATTTTCTATCCAGGTTTCGGAAATAAAGCTTTAAAAATCTCAAAAGCTTATTAAAAGCTTAAAATTAAAATGTATTTTTTTATAATTTGGAATCTAATTTTTATTCGGTTCATCAAATTTAGATAATTCGCTAAAACCTTTCTCAATTCGCTGTAAGCTCAAAAAAAAGCTTTAAGTTTAGAACTTAATTTTTTATTATTTAAAAATCTATTTTCTATCCAGATATCGGTCCTTCTATCGAGATTTGAGTAATTTTCAGCAATAGAAATTGGTTACGATTTTGTTGATATTTCAGGTGTGCTCTGCGCCTTCTGCGCATTAGACTGCACTGGATTGAAAAGTGTTAAGCGGAGGCGGATAGGTGAAAGGAAATGGGGGGATAGTACTAGCATAGAATATGATCAGTTCAAATGTTTAGAAGTTGTCGGAGCCCTCTATTGTTTCTTCCAAAATGAACTAAATACTAAAGGGATAGATTTTGGGTTCAGTGATATGAATATGACGACTTATTTGAAACTGGCGACTAGGAACTTGAAACATTTCATGAAGACAGAACCTACTTTCTAGCTCGTACGGTGCCGTTGATAGGGTCGATCATAATTTCACGATATAAAAATTTACCGATAATAATTTATATATTTCGAAGCAAAATCAAACAAAGAATATATTGTGCAATGAATAATTGTGGACCAACTCTCGAAAAAAATATAAATAAAAATTCAAAGCGAAGGATAACTTGTAATTCGAGATTTTAATAGAATTATGTTTTTTTTGTTTTAGCAAAAAAACCCCCACTCTCTAGCGACCACGGTGGCGTCTTACTAGTATCATAGAAATTCTTGTATCAAAGAAAACACCATCGTTCACAATCACTGTGATTATACTATCTAAAACAAACGGAAGGTTACAGGAATAAAAAAACAACAACCTAGAACGAAACGGACGGAACATTCAATCAAAAAACACACTGAGAAACGATGGCGGCGGATTCGCCGAGACGTCAAGTTCGCTTGGTACCGACAACGGTACCACCGCAAGCGGTTAACGATCGTTCCGTGCTCGATTCGGTTGCTGGTTTCATAAATGATGTAACGCTAACATCTGTCCAACAGCAAACCGATCCAAAATCGCAAATCCAATGGGCCCATTTTGAAAATATGGCTGATATAAGTGATCCGATGTACGGTGATGATTGGGATATTGAGGGCGGTGTTGCACCACCCCTCCTCCTCATATTGGGTTACGGTAACGGTGTTCAGGTGTGGGCAATACCGGCAAACGGTGAAGCTATTGAGGTGTTAGGTTGGCGACACGGTGCTGTACGAGCGTTACGCATTCTACCGACACCGACTATTGAACGTACCGATCACGTTGACACACCATTAGATCAGTATGCGGATCAACGACCGTTGATGGCCATTTGTGATAGTAATTGTAGCGGTTCGTCCGGTGTACCAGCAACGATGCAATTTTGTTCGGTGAATTTTGTGTCGTTGAAGGATGGCGATCAGGTGAAGAGTATTAAATTTAAAAATCCCATTTTGGATATATTGGCCAATCGATCCTCAATTGTGCTAACATTTGCCGAACGAATCGCTGTTTTTGATGCAAGAAATTTTGAGGATCGCTTAACGGTTACCACATGCCATCCGAGTCCCGGGTAATCAATATTCTCTCTTTAATTTATCCACATGAAATTAATGGGTACATTTTTTAGGATTAATCTAAACCCAGTGGCTCTCGGTTCCCGATGGATGGCTTACGCTGAACGTAAACTGTTACCATCCAAACGTAGTAGCGGTGGCTGTGATTGTGATGGCGTACAAAGCTATACGGCAACTGTGCTGAACGCCGCGAAAAGTTTTGGAAAAGGTTTACGAGAATTGGGAGAACAAATGGCTGCGGGACTAACCGGGTCCGTATCATCCTCAACGAGTTCATCATCCGGTTTTGGGATGGGTAATGGTATGGCCGGTCATTCATTTGATTCGGAAGGAAAACAACCGGGCATCATTACCGTTCTTGATATTAAGGTTTGCTAGGAATTATTTTATTAATTATGATTACATGAAATAATGAATCTTTAATTCCCAGTATCCGATAAAAGATTTGAGCCCAACAACAGGAACACCTGTCTCAACAACTGGTTCCGATCCAATTGTCGCCCATTTCATTGCACACACCGATGCCATAGTATCCATTGCATTTGATTGTTCCGGTATGCTACTATTTACCGCTGATAAGCGTGGCCACGATTTCCATATATTTCGGATACAATCCCATCCAAGTGGACCGTCACTAGCCGCCGTCCACCATTTATATGTGTTGCATCGTGGTGACACAACGGCCAAAGTACAGAACGTTACATTCTCATTGGATTCTCGTTGGGTGGCCGTGTCTACGTTACGCGGTACAACCCATGTATTTCCCATCACACCATACGGCGGTTCGGCCGGTGTTCGAACGCACGGTTCACCGCATGTGGTGAATAGATTATCCCGTTTCCATCGATCCGCTGGCTTATCGGTGGATGGCAGATCGAGCAGCCCAATATTGGGAACCGATCAATCGTCAAACCTATCAAATAATGCTTACACAAATCCAAGAATACCACCATTTCCACATCCAACTGTTGTGCTACCGTTATCACAGTTGAGACAGCCGTATTCGTTGGGTGCAGCCAATGGAAGTGGAGGGAGTGGTGGAACTTCAGGTCTAACCAGTACACAAAGTGGTAGTAGTAGACAAAGAATTTCTTCACTTTCCGACGATAATCCATTACGGATTGCGGCCACATTTGCTCGCGCACGTGCTTGGTTATTAGATTTACCTGGAGCTCAGCGAGACTTACCGGCAATGAGAATGCAACGGAAAGCGGTGGATTCATTGTTTGTGATGGGAAGCCATGGTGCGCTAATACAATACGATTTGGAACCGAAACACGTAACGAGTAAGTATCTTGTCCCATACCGATTTTACAGAATTAATCTGTAAGATTAGTCAATCTAACGTTGGCCTCCTGGTACTGTAGTAAAAAAAATCACTAATCGTCCAAGAAACTTAAGGACCCCAAACTTACCACCGATGTTGGACATTCAGTAATAAGATTTCAATATCGCTCTGCCTGATTGTGAAGTGTTCTCAATTTATTACCAGGGTTGGAAGTTTGTTCGAGTCGTGTCGAGTTGAGTCGATAAAAAAACATAGAAAAAAAACTGCGCAGATAAAAATATGTATGAACTTTTATCAAGTCGAGTCGATGCGACTCGAACAAACTTCCACCCCAGAACGTTCGTGGTCTCCGCACGAAAGTCATAAATTTTTCATTAAATGTTTCGAGTGGCGACTATGATATAATTTCTCTCACTGAAACCTGGCTGAACAGCTCGGTTTTTGACTCCGAGCTCTTCTCCTCCGATTTCTCCGTCTATCGTTGTGATAGATGCTCTCTAACTGGCGTGAAGAACGATGGAGGCGGTATCGAATATATTCAGAAAAAGTTTATCAGATTTGCACTGCGAAATATCGAATGGAGAGATGCCTTTAATATGCCTCCTAATCTAAGCCGTTGCAAATTAATTGCTCTCGACTCCCTACAGGCTAGACGCGACCGCGCCTGTGTCATGTTCCTGTTTGATATTCTCTCTAACAAAATCGATTCGCCTTTCTTGCTATCGCGATTACAACTTAGCGCGCCATCTCGATCTCTACGTTTTCACAACCCTGTGGGTATTAATTTCCACCGTACCAACTATGGGTATCATAACCCAATCTCCAACATGTGCAGGTTGTTCAATTCTGTGTCGAACGTGTTTGATTTTGGAATGTGATGTGAAGTATTCTCTAAAAGATTATCGAACATTATGAATTGAAAAGAATTTAAACATCAATTATTAATTATTTATCACATGTTCTCCAAAAGGTCTGTATCAAACTGTATATAATGTATATATTGCTGTAAAATGTATACATTTCCTTGGTCAGTTGGGCACTTGGTCCGTTGACTGTTTCAATAATAAATAAATAAATAATCTAATCTTCCGATAGACGTGCCCAAAGATAAAGTTTGTGATGAAACATCCATTGAATTGGAGGTGGAAGCGCGGGCTCAATGGAATTTAATGCGAAAGGAAACATCGATTGAAATACAATCGCCGTTACCACCCGAAAATTGGCTGTTGCGAGATCGTCGCCATCAAAATGGTTATTCGGATATGGATGATGTGTTGACGGATAAGTGTGACGATCGATGGTTATCTCAAGTGGAAATTTTAACACATGCGGGACCACATCGACGGCTCTGGATGGGTCCACAATTTACATTTAAAACCTACAATACGCCGAGCGGGTAGGAGATGTGGACGCCGATCAAATTCTAAATTTAATATCAATTTATTTGTTTTTAGTGCATCATTATCTCATATCGATTTGGAAGCAATCGAAGTTGGTTTAGGGTCGTCAGGGAATCGACCAGTTCGATCAAATCCAATGAATATGCCAACCAGTTCGGCAACAACGGCCGGACGATCAATTGTACCAATTTTAATTGAATCGGGATCGTGTAGTAAGTTCTTGTTTTATTGTTGGTTCAGACACCCATTTACCTTACAGTTCGGTTGGAATTCATTTTTGTTTTTAGGCAGTTACGAGCAAAGTCCAAGACTACTCAATCAATTTCGGGGGCAGGATTCGGGGGATACGAATTATTCGCTGAGTGGAAATACATTGAGCGGTGGTACTGGCGGCGCTGATATCCAATTACGAGAAGATTTAGCGGATGCTATGAAGGAATCACCGGGCGGAATGCATCATGCACGTGAAAATTCAGGTAAAATTATAAACAATTTCATTAAGATTTTATCTTGTTTTTTGTAAGTTTGTTTTAGTTAGTTGTTGTACATATTTTTCTTTCTTTGTTGTTGTTAGCAATTGAGTAACCAATCGTCTAATTTTGCTATCGATTTAGTTAGCCCTCAATTAACTTAGAATTTGAAGCGGATAGTGGTTAAGTGGTCGCAGTCTTCACTACATTGAAGTGGGTCTCAAACCTGGGCTCAAATATTCGAAATTTTGAAATTAACATGCCAAATATTTACGATTACGGCAATGAGTATAGTTTTGTATATAAAATAATTCCAAAGTCCAAAAGAATACATCACGGAGTTAACTATATCTTTCATGATCATGGTAAGATGCTATTTCACTTGTATGCCGTAAGCATACGTCCGATACGTTCAAGCACGGCTCAGCGGAACGAAGTTATACCCCCTAAGCTTCTGCCGTGCAGATTATGACGCGTTTAGGCAGTCGCTGAAACCTGCCCCCCTCTCTTTATTTTGTTGCTCCTCTTCGACACTTAGCAATCGCCCCCACCACCACTACCAGCACACTAGCCTTTCTTGCGCCACAGCTTCTCCCTTGTCATTTCGTCGCCTGTCGCCGTTATGTCAACACCGATCCCTGCTATTTTTTGTTATTACATTCCTTCATATGCATTCGTCAGCATAGTTTGAAGATTTCTGCTTTTCATCATCAGTCATATTCTAATGCAATATCTTGCCAAAACATATTTAGTTACTCAGCACTTAGGTTTTCTCGGACAGCATCATTCACAGTTATATTCTGATTAAATTCCTCGTGTATTTCCATTGTTCTTCTGTATAAGAAATGATCATCCAGAGTTTATTTCCTTGCCGCAATGTTACTCTGGAAATTTTCTTCACGACATGCAGTCACTTGCTTGATATTTGGCACTCCCAAAGACTTTCTTGAATCTCAACTGCCAACATACGAAGATGGGATTGGAAAGTGGCGTGAAAAAAGAGCCAACATTTGCTGTCATTGCAGATGTTGTGGCAGGACAAATTGAAGCATTATACGAAAAGGCATCAATCATATCAGTCTCACATACTCGTGTAATTCTGAGAAATGCGTATGACACCAAATACACACCAAAACGTATGACACGAAACACCAGACACGAGGCTGTATATACGCCCACTTGCTCTTAAAAGTATTTTGGAGGCAAGACATAAGCATCGCTCTAACCCATCTGGAGTGATTCGACACAATGTCGTGTCTCCCGTAAATTTTAAGGCGACACATTATTTTCAGATGATTGACTGGAAGTCTCCAGCCTTGGCACTAACGTCGCCTTCAATTTTGAATGATTTGTCTGATAAGGAGCTCGTGCAAAAGTTGTCAGCTGTCAATTGGGAATTTTGTAAGTTTCCGTGCAACACTGTGGCTGTTGAACGGACAGTAAAGCTGGTAGGACGGAAGCAGCACGCATGGTATGAGGCCAGGATGCTCGAGATTGACTTTACAGTCTCGCAACGGGGGCACTTAAATCAACACCGACAGCGGCGCTGGAAATGGTCCTCCATCTATTGCCGCTAGACGTGTATATTAAATACGTCGCCGCCAGAACTGCAATACGATTAAGGAATTTAGGTCATTGAAAAGACACAAACTTTGGCCATGGCAGAATATTTTGTCAATTCAAAGGATTTGTTGCTCTGATACAAACCGACAGTATCTTGAAAAGTTATGATTTCGAGACTCAATATGTCATTCAGATACCAGATAGGAATTCGTGGAGTTCGCACTCTCTCTTACTAGATAACGGAATTTCCATTTTCACTGACGGTTCAAAAACGAATGACGGCGTAGGCGCGGGGGTTTACTCTGAAACATTGCAGTCCTATAGACTGTTGGATGGCAGTGTCTTCCAAGCGGAAATCCTTGCTATAAAGAAAGCAGCAGAGATGCTGAAAGGTAGGGCACTGCCTAACAACAGAGTCACAATTTATGTAGATAGTTAGGCTGCGATTAAAGCCATGGCCTCAAATATAGTGGGGTCCAGGCTCGTTAATGATTGCAGGTTAGCCCTTAAAGGCATTAAGTCCTCGTACGTACAGATCTTCTGGATCGCCGGATACAGTGGGCAGATGAACTCGCTAGAGCGGGCTCAGGAATGAGCATAGAGCTAACTGACCTATCTAACCTAACTGATGGACATTGCCGTTGACCTCACCAACACAGCATGGAAAACCATGGACAGTTGTGTGACTTCTAGGTAGCTGTGGCCTGAGCTTAATAAAAGAAACACCTCCTTCATTCTGAAGCTAAATAGAAAAGCGATCAGACTATTGGTCGGTATCGTTACCGGTCACTGTATCATTGGTGTCATGGCTAACAGATACGGTGTACTAGCAATTGATTTCTGTCGTAGCTGCAGAGATGAGGGGGAACCAGAAAGCGTGAAGCATCTCCTTTGCGAATGTCCGGCACTCCAGAGGCATCTACTCTTAACCATGGGGCGTAGGTCTTTGGAGAACTAGGCGACATCGGGGAGGTGGACCCTCTACGCTTGCTAAGCTTTGTAAAAAGTTCTGGTTGGTTTGCTGATCAGTAAGTTCCGAGGTTAAACCTACGGTTATAACCGTGTACGCAGGTATCGCAATGGACCTTTTTGGCCTCACGTGGAAGCGTTGTGGTAACACTGCGCGCAGCCTGCTGTAACCTAACCTAAGTGAGCGGAGAGCTGCACAATTTCTAATATAACTAATAAGCATTGACGATTGCTTTGGTTAACCAAGGCTAATTTCGGATATTTTCCACTTACAAGCTCAGCCCCGTGTACATTCTTTTGCACTTTGGCACTATTTTTGATAACAAGTTAGAGCTTAAGTGATATAATGAACGTTGCAGTACATAATATACAAAACTATATTCATTTCCGTAATCGTAAATATTTGGCATTTTTATTCCAAAATTTCGAAAATTTGAGCCTAGAAAATTTGAACTAAATAAAACTGGAGCTAGAAAAGTTTGTCAGTTAAGATCGTAAAGTCCTGGGGCTGCAGGCGAACTCCATGTGGAATGGGTACCTTTAGTATATTTTCCCTCCTTCCACTACATATTCATCCAGCACCTTAGTCGTAGTTTATAACGTTTAGCTTTAAATATTATAATAAGCAAGAAAATTATTGAATACAAAAGTGTGAATTTTTAAAAGGTCTCTTATTTTATAATTAATTTTTTAAAATTGAAATTGTATGCCAGAGCGCGAAAGAGAGGAAGAGAGAAAGAATTTAAAGCCAAAGGCTGGTGTTGTTGTTTTTCTTTTCTTTCAAAAAATTCTGTAATAAATAAAAATTCCATTTTAATTCAATAGTTTTTTTTCAAAATTTTAATATTTGCTTTTCAATTTATTTCCTGTTTACTTTAAGTATCGGTTTTTTAAGATAATTTTCATTGCGGTGTCAGTTAACGTTGCATGCTTTAAGCTTTTATGACATTTTGAATAGTTTTGAAATTAAAAAGTAACCACCAATTTACAATAGATAACAATTAGTAAACCCGTCACCAATTTGTAGCTTAACAATCCCATTTTTTTTTATATTTTAATTTTGCAAACTTTTGAAATCGAACACTAATCACAAAATTTTAACGATAAAACAAAATCTAACACCCGGCCTATGGCTTTTTTTTCTTTTTCTCTTTTTTCCAACAAACAAATAAAACAAAAAACAACCGATAAACTTCAACCATCGTTAAAAAAAAAGGACATTCAAGTACATCAATGCTGTTGTCCGGCACCGATGCATCGGGACAAATGGGTAAGAAACCGATACCATCACCGACATCTCTTTCGAAAATGGTGAATCCCCTGGGTACGGTGACCACAATGTCCGATACAATAGACGATACGGCAGAAACGAGCGATGAATTTATATTGGAAAATTGTGATGAATCCCTATTTCGACCGGTAGTGGCCGTTTTTGAAAAATCAACCGACACAAAAGTTGAATCACCGCTTCAACAACGACCAGAACCGATCGGTAAGGAATTAATTGTTCCGGTTATCGAAGAGTGCTTAACAAATCGTTTAATTGGAACTGATGATAAGCAACCTGTATCTGTGTTAAGTGATCCAATTACAACGGATAAAATTGTTACCGAGGATGCGCAACCGATTGAAAAATTAAAAACTAAACGAAAATCAAAGCGTAATGGAGGAGGTGGAACACAGAAATTATCTACCGATGTCGTAGATGCGGTACTGCCACCAATTGATGTCGTTGAAAAATGTATTGAAGTAGAAATGGAAAAACTGACGGTAGAAACGGTAACTGATGTGAAAATCGAAGATTTTGAGAACGTTTCTAAACCACCAAATGATGATGATGACAATAAGAAACTGCAAAAGAAGAAAGATAAGAAACAGACTGGGTGGGCCGCGATTACAGTACCGCAAACCGTAAAACTTGATAAAGAAGATATTGATTGGCCGGCAATAAATGAGAAGGGGAAGAAATCGAAAGAACCGTCACCGGTACCTGAACAATTGATCCTGTGTCCCGTCGAAAATCAAACGGAATCGCCCGAACAATTTGTTGATGCCGAATTTGAATTATTATGCAACAATTTTGACCAACAACCCACAGAAAAATCAACAAAAAAATCAGCAACTTCTAAAAAGTGTCCACGAAAAAAACAATCGCCACCTAAGGAATCGGTACCACAGCCCGACATACCATTGGAGCAAATCATTAAAGTCGCTAACACAACCGAACAATTTCTTGATGCTGATGTCGATTTATCGTTAAACAACGTAAGTGTGACAGATATTCATCCGGCAGGCAAATCAAAAAATCGGTCAAATAAAAAGCAACAAAAGCAACAGTCGCCACCCAAAGAAACGGATTTGGACATCACACCATTCGACGAATTGTTGTACAACGCACCTCATCCGACTTTGCCAAATAACATACAGGATACAGTGTGTCAATGGCCGCCCGAAAAAATCGAAAAACCGATCGATTTACATTTATCGAGCGAACCATACGATGTAATGAATGAATTTCGAGAGAATCAGATCGACTATACATATAATATACAGGATAGTTTAGTGAATGGTCAAATAGCAACGCAATCGACGACAAAAAAGTCGAACAAAAAGAAGAAAACACCTGAACAATGGTTTGAATCGGTAAAAACGCCGCAACAGCGTTTGAACACTAGTGGCAAGAAACATTCACCCGAATCGTCAACAATTTATTTCGATTTAGCTGATGTCCCGCAATCAGAACAATGGAATTATTTATATGGGGATATGAATTTGCATAATCCGTCGACTATCTACAATCTAGCTGATGATCCGTCGACTATCTATGATCTAGCTGATGATCCGTCGGGCAAAAAAACATCACCGGATGGATTAGACAATTTCGGATTAGATGATGAAAATGAAATATTGAATAATGAAACGTCGTCAACGATTAATTGGCAATATTTGGAAATGGATGAGGAGTATCTTAGTTTTAAATCTACCGACCGGGATCTAGCATCACCAATCATCGGCCTGCCTATCGATGACCAGAAAGATGTGTGGACGTCTGGATCGTCAGATGATAATCGGGAATCGGATACAAAAGCAGAAACATTAAATGATGAAGAGTTACAACCGTTAATTAATACAATCGATGCGGATAGTGGAAAGTGTTATGAACCGAACAGTTCGGTACCGATAACAAAATCAAAGCGTAACAAAAATCGTCGACGTGCTAATAATTGATTTCCTTTATTTTTTTGAATATATTTATATTAAAATCTATTAGAATTTTACGATTCAGTTCGATAGCGGACATTTTTTTTTTTTAATTTTACCAGTACACAAAAATTTCGATTTGTATGTTCTGACCAATAAAATAAATATTTTGGAAAAATCCAGAATGTATTATAATTGTAAAAAATCATTGCTTACAGTTTATATTTTCGAAAATGGAATCAAATTTTCAAAAATTCATATTTTTATGTACAATTTCTCTTAAAAATTCTCCCTCTCCAATGTGGAGAAATAGTTTCTCTATAAGGAATCAAACGTAATTGCGTTACTGGTAAATGTTTTGTAAAATAATTTGCTTTCATTTTTATTTTTAACGTAAATGTTTTCATTTCTAGATTTAAAATTAGAATTAAGAAAAAATAATATTACTAGAGAATTCAGTCGGGCCTTATCAACGGCGACCTTAACGGTTACTTTTCGACTGTATATTTAAATAAAAAAACTCATTTCTTTTAGTATAACTTAAAAAAAAATATTAAAATTCATAAATGATAAAAAAAAAATTAAAAATCTGCGATATAATAATTCTTTAAAAAAAAAAATTACCAAAAATATAGAAAATTTGAGAAAAAAATGATCCGGGAGACCATTCGAATAACATTTTTAACCGTAAAATAAATTATCCGAATTTTTGGATCAAAAATCCGGTTAAAAATTGTAGTTCTTTTTTCAAAATTACAAATAAATGAAAACCAACAAAGAAAAATAATTATTTTTGAGACAAATTTTGTAAATAATTAATTTATAAACTTATTAGCAAAATATGTAATTTAATTTTAAAACTTTTATTCAATACGGAAAATTTAAATTATAATTTTGATTAAACTTAAATAAAAAATTAATTGTGAACAATTTTGGTAAATAAAATTAAATGTTAATTAAGCCTCTGGACTACAAAAAAAAAGAAGCAAAAACCTAAGTAAAAAAAACTTGTTTATTTTATTTATAAAATTCATCCCTTCACCTCAGGATTATACGCAGATGTTCCCCAACGATAGCCCCCCCGCAAAACTTCTGCTCCGTATTTCCGTAAATCTGCACTGTTTGTTGTTACCTCCAGCCCACTATTATTTTTCGCCGGATCAATTTTGATTGTACTATTCGTTTCCGGGGCCGGTACATCCAAATGAGGAGCATGTAGCTGCGTTACGGATGGGTCCCCCATTGGACTCCCAACAAAATTCTGAATGATCGGCGGTAAATAAAACGATGGCATAAAATTGATAATTTGAATTGGTTGTCCACTATGTCCGGACGGCTGATGGTAATCAAATTCAATTCGTTTATCCTCCAGCTCATCTCTCTGGTCTTGATCCAATCTTTCCATTGCCTTAAATAGTGATCGATAAAAATCAAATTGAATTCGATCGAAATTCATTGAATTTCTTCCCCCAATTCCATTCAAATTCCCCCTTGGATTCATAAACATCGGGGAACGATACAAATTATCAAGAAATAATTGACCAGTAATTAAGTTAATTATCTATATTTACATTAGAAAATGAATTTAATTAAAGCTTATTATGTTTTATTAAATTCTTTACCATAAAATTAATTATTACTGGACGTTTATCCATTATTCTTAAAAGAAACTGTTTGATTAGAGATCGGATGTTTTACAACTGATTTCTTAAATGATTAAGTGGTCCCAAAAAACCTCTGTATCGCAAGAGATTACTCATCTTTAGATTGGACCTTCACGATAAAAATTAAATAAAAAAGAAAAATTTGTAAATCTTAACTTGCGAAAAAATCTATTTGGAAATTAATTTAATTTTCTTTGTGATTCTCTTCTCGCAACTATACTGTTCGGCCAGGGCTTCAAAATAATTTTTTTTTTGCGTTAGAACGGTGGCGTGCAGTCTAATGCGCAGAAGGCGCAGAGCAAACCTGAAATATTCGTAACCAAATGATGATTTTCTGTAAAAGCTTAAAGAAAGTTCCAAAAACTCATCGAAACCTTTTAATTAAAATATTATTTTAGGCAGTACGGAAATTATATTTAAATGAAATCCGAAATTTTCGTTAAAAATCTCCGTACAAAATTAAAAAACTAAAAGAAATTTTCACATTTCGGTTTAAAATTTATACGTTTTAAAATCTATTTTCTATCCCAATAATTTAACGTCCATGAAAAATTAAAATTGTCTGAAAAGAGCATTAAGAAACATCTCCGTGGTTAATGAATTGAATTGAATTGAAATTTTATATAATTATATGCCTTCAAGTTTTCGAGATGATTAAAGCATTTTTTTTTTGGGACATTGGGACATTTCTTTGAACCCATAATGGATTAAGAGAGCTTTTAACAAAAATGTCATATTTCTTCTCAATTTAATGAATCAAATAAAAATTAGATTCCAAATTATATATAAAAAGACATTTTAATTGTAAGCTTTCACTGAGCTTTCAGGATTTTCTAAACTTTATTTTGGAAAAAGGTGAAATTTTGTTAAAGCATCGGTACCTAGATAGAAAATCAATTTTCAAACGTAAAAAATTAAATTCAAAACATAGAGCTTTCGTTGAGCTTTTTTGTCGTTTGGATAATCTTTCAGCGAAAATTCCATATTTCATTTAAATTTAATGAATGGGATAAAATTTCTATTCCAATTTATATAAAATAACATATAAAAATTTAAGCTTTCAATGAGCTTTCGAGATTTTGAAGCTTTTTTTTGGGAAAATTTGAAATTTCATGAAAGGATCGTTATCGGGATAGAAAATAGACTTTGCGACGTAAACATAAGGTTCGAAAAACAAAGCTTTATGGAAGCTTTTAAGTTTTTCAGAGCTTTTGAATGAAATGTTTAGTTTTGATATTTTTGTATTTTTCCTCAACTAATTTATAAACTTCTTGCATCATTACATTTTCTTGCAATGCGATGATGTCGCATCAAATGTTTGATCTTGCCATTCGATATTAAAATTTTTCGATGCAAACCTTTACAAATTTTTGATTTTTCTTAGATAAATCTCAATTTTCCGAAATATTTAATTTTTGTATTTTTACCTAACTGTCAACATTTTGTTATGAGGTCATAAAATTGTGCACACTTTATGGAGATGTTGACCCCACGCCACTGGGTTAGAACCTGTTTTTTGCTGGCTCAATTGGTCCAGTAAATCTCCATGTATATTGTAATGATTCAATTAAATTGATATTTAATAGAATTTGCCTTCCTTTCCATAACAATATTTTACAATAGGTGCTACCAACTATCCATCGATCGATGTGGAAGAATTGAGTTCGAGCAGCTTTAGCTCAACAAGCCGGGCATCATTGGATCCGGCATCGCTGTCACCAACCCACAGTTTTACCGGCGATAATTTAATACCATTTGGCGGTGATTCGAGCGGTTCATTGTAATTGTTGTTTATTATTAATTCAAAAGAGAAAACATTTTTAGTTCAATTTCCAAATCTGTTATTTAATTAGGTTAAATTTAATTCAATGCAAGAAAAATAATTATTATTATTATATATTAGATTCGTTTAAAATTTGCATTTATTTTAATTAAATGTCGGTGTCATAATATTTGTTTGTTTATTAATTTTAATTATACAAAAATGTATGAGAAAATATTCCAACTAAATTGTTTGTAAGCTCTGATAATTATTTTATTATCAATAATTAATTTATTTCATTAATTAATTTATTTAGATTAATAATGGGATCAATGTGTATCTTAAATGTTTAAGATATGTATATCGATTTAATTTATGTCGGACTGAATGAATTTTGTTTTATTTACAATCCCAAATCCCAAATTATCTCCATTTTCTTAATAAAACATTCAATAAATCAGGCAAAAGAATAAAAATATTATGAATGAAAATATGTATCTATTTATTGTTATATACAAATTTTTATAAAAATATATCCCAATTCCAAAATAGAGAATTTTTTATAAAAAAAAAAAATAAACCAAATTTATATTTATACATATTGGATTTTAAGTAAATTTTTTAATACGAATGTGATTTTTTTATTATAAACCTATTATGGGATGATAAATTGATATCTTAAAAATTTAATTAAATTAAATTGGTAATTGATCTTACTAATAATTTATAATTATTTTCCAATTGACTATAAAATAGTAATATCCATTTTTCTA